>JAQZBX010094740.1:0-11982 GCA_029593785.1 Cabassous unicinctus | reverse complement strand
ATAATATTGTGAATGTGCTTAATCCCACGAATTGTATGCTTGGGAGGGGTTGAGATGAGAAAGTATATATATGTTTCCACAATTAAAAGAAGATAAACCTAAAGAGACAATTAAATGACATATATGAACCTGATTGAAACTAATAATGGAGGAGAAATTGGCCAAAAAGACAATATTGAGACACATGAAAAAATTGTAATATAATGTGTAAATTTTACATCAGTGATAATTTTTCTAACCTTGATAATGCTACCTTAAGTTGGTTACAAAGGTGAATATCTTTGTTCTTAAGGCATATACATGAAAGTATGTATTATGTGTCTAAGGAACATGATGTATACAACCTACTCTCAACTATTTAGAAAATAGATAAATTTGTAGACAGATGAACAGATATAGATGGGTGTGTAGATGAGAGACAGTTGGATAGATAGATAGATAGATAGATAGATAGATAGATAGATAGAATGATGAAGCAAATAAGGCAAAATATTAAAAGTTGTTGGATATCTGGGTGCGTGGGAATGTTGGAGTACTTCATATGGGTTTTGTATTATTTTACAATTGCCATGTAAATTAGAAGATATTTCTAATGCAACTTCTAAAAATGAACTTACCTTATCTCTTGGCTTAAAACTTGTTGGCAAACCAAAAATATGTTTTTGTTATATTTTGAACAGAAACTTCGACCTTTGTGAATATTTCTAACTATTTTGACTTCTGGAATGAGTTAACATTAACACCCTTTACCTCCAAATGAGAATCTCTGAAAAACAATGTGCAGAGTGAGCAGAGATCTGTCCACAGACCCTATTATTGATCTTGAAAGGTACACTGCAGACCCTGAGTAACATGGCCACAGTATTGTAATCTTCAGATAGGAAATCTAGAAAGAATCTATAGCCTGGCAACAAAATATGTAACAATGTATTAGATACCAACAATCCTACAATAAAATTTGAATAGGAAACCCAAGATATTTCCAGTTGCATTGGTCTCTTGCTGAGAATTCCTCATTGACATGGCCCCCCTCCATTCGGGCATTATATTGATAAGCATAGTGTCCAGAGGGAACAAAAGAATGGTAAACTATTAGCTTTCTTCTTGCTTGCCTAAGTTAAAATTTATTTTTGACAGAATCTTTTTTTTAAATAAGAGCAACTCTGAACTTTGGGCAACAATCCTCGTGGAACAGTGGAATTAATTTCATACTTTGAAGAAATAATAAAAGAAGGCAGTGATCTTTTAGTATAGTTTAATGTAGAAGTCACCAGAATACTCTTTATAAGCTGTGTTGATAATATTGTTAAGAGAAATTTTAGTTTAGTTTAATTCAACAACTTTAAATTTAGAATCTCACAGTTTATTGAGCAATTCATCAATTGGAGGCACTTCATTCAGAAAATGAAAAAGAGTTCCAATGAGGGAGTGAAAAGATCATATAGGGCCTATCTGATAAATTGTCTCTCCTAGACCAAAATTGGTTTATCAACATATATTACTTACATGAGGTTCTATACAGTGCATTCCATTTTTTCCATATTCTTTGAAATCTGCAGAGCAATTGTTTATGTATTCTAGAAAAGCCCCTCCTTTCAGAGTCCAAAACAGCTGGTCATTTTATTTAAATTAACAGTGTCCTCCCATTTGAACATTGTTCCAATGTTTTCATTGGAGAGATGACCAAAACACTCCCATCACTACCAGTGATTTATGATCTTGTCAAACTGTTGCATAGTCATGGTCAGTAATTTTGATCTTTTTAACATTTTCATTTAGGTTTTATATTTGTTTCCTTTCTTGATTAAAGTGAGGTTCTCTGTGTGGCTGTTATATCACATTTAAGAGCCTTGGAGTATGGTTACAACTAACTAAATAATGGAGAAAACTTATATAATACATTAACTGTAGGAAAAACATTTAATAAATATCAAAATTTATTCAATCTAATGTGACCTAAAAGACATATATAGAACATTGCACACATAAACAGCATGATATACATACTTATCAAATGCTCATGGATCATTTTCCAGGATAGAACATATATTGAGTTACAAGAAAAGCTCAATAAATTTTGGAAAGATTGAAATCATGCAAATCACTTTCTCTGATCATAATGGAATAAAGCTGGAAATCAGCAACCAGTAGAGAAAGAGAAAAGTAACAAATATATGGATGTTAAAAAACACATGTTTAAACAATCAGTGGATCAAAGAAGAAATTGCAAGAGAAATCAGTAAATATCTTGAGACAAATGAAAACAAGAACACAACATATCAAAACCTATGGGATGCAATGAAGGCTGTGCTGAGAGGAAACTATATAGTCCTAAATGTTTAAATTTAAAAAAGTAAAAAGAGCCAAAATCAAAGACCAAACTGAACAATTGGAGGAACTAGAAAAAGAACAGCAACTAATTCCAAAATAAGCAGAAGGAAACAAGTAATAAATATCTGAACATAAATAAATAAAATTGAGAACAAAAAAATAATAAAAACAACTAAACCAAAAGTTCATTCTTTAAGAAGATTAACAAAATTGACAAACCCTTAGTTAGACTGACAGAGAAATAAAGAAAGAAGATACAAATAAATAAAATCAGAAATGAGAGTGGGGACATTTTTCCTGATCCATTAAAAATAAAGAGGATCATAAGAGGATACTTTGAACAACTGTACATCAACAAATTAGACAATGTAGGCAAAAATGGACAAATACCTAGAAATACATGAAAAACTTATTCCAACCCTAGAAGAAATAGAAGACCTCAATGAACCAAGAGATTGAAACAGTCATCAAAAACCTCCACAAGGACATTATGTAGAGTGAAACAAAGCAAACACAAAAAGACCAATACTGTATGATTGACCTATTTTGACCTAAATATGTGAAATATAAATATATTATATGAAATATGAATATGGGTAGAATTGCATATATAAGACCATTTTTCCTTGAAGCTGAACAAGTATAAGTTAATACTATAAAATGTTAATATCAGACAAAAAACACACAATGTTATACTAACAGAAGTAGACCAGACACAAAATATTATATATTATATGATTCTATTTATATGAATAGCAAATCTAAATCAATTTATAAAGATGAAATGAGATTACTGGTTATGTAAATCTAAGGAAGAAATGTTAGGGGTTGTGGAGTCTTTATTTTTGGTGTAATGAAATTGTTCTAAAATTTTTGAGATGATGAATGTACAAGATTGTGATTATGCTAAAAGCCATTTATTATACACTTGGGACTGAATAACAAGAAACACCAGCTATGTACAGTGGGGGAACCATACAGAGATTGACAGGTGAGGAATTTTCTTGTTTGTTTGCTTGTCTGTTTTTTGTTTATTATTATTATGGAAATAATGAAAATGCTCTGAGTTGTTTGCTTTATTAATATGTATCAATAAAATTGATTTGTTGACAAATAAATTAGAAAAGAATAAATTAATACCTTGTTGTATTAGTCAGTCAAAGGGGTGCTGATGCAAAATACCAGAAATCTGTTGGCTTTTATAAAGGGTATTTATGTGGGGTAGAAGCTCACAATTACCAGGCCAAAAAGAATAAGTAACTTCCTTCATCCAAGTCTATGGTCACGTGTTGGAGTAAGATGGCTGCTGACATCTGCAAGGGTTCAGGCTTCCTGGCTTCCTCTCTTCCTGGGGCATGCTTGTCTCTGGGCTCAGCTCCTCTGCTATCTCCACAAGGACAGCTATTAGACTATCAATCAAATGGCTCATCTTTCCTGTGGCTTTCGCTCCTTCTTCACGATCAAGCTCGTCTGTGTGCTTACTTCCCCAGGCTCCAGCAATAAAACTCTAACTCAGAACTTCAACATCAGCACTCCAACCAATTCCTCTGCTCTGCCATGTAGTTTTGTCTCTGAGTACCTGCCCACCAATGTCCTACTGACATGGCCCAGTCAAAGCCCTAATCATAATTTAATCATGCCCAGAGGAACAGACCAGTTTACAAGCATAATCCATATCTATTTTTGGAATTTATAATTATATAAAACTGCCACACTTGTTTTAAAAAAGCATTCACTGTGGAAGTGTTGTGATGGAAATAACAACAGGTGACCATGGACCATGTAAAAGATGCAAGTACAGCCAATAAAAAAGGGATATCTAGAGATGCTTCTAGCAAAGCTTTAGCATCAGGAAGTTTCCATGGAATGAAAGGATAAATTGACAACACAAAAACCCAGCAAAGTAATGGAATCCTTGAAAATGAAGTGACCAGTCTGGACCCAAAATTCAAGAAAATTCAAGAGGAAAATCTGATATAGTGCTGTCCAAGGTGATAAGCTAATGCTCTTTAAATCTCCACCCTATACTTACCAAGGGGATTTTCCCAGAGTCTGCAACAATCTTCAGCTGAGGACAATATGGCCCCCGGTATCAGGAGAAAAGATGAAAGCAAAGGATAGGGCTCAGCACCAACATGGAATATATGCTCACAAAAAATCTAGTTGAAACAGATGAATGCGCATTGAGGCATTAATTCTGCACTTTATTTCTCATCACAAATGAGTTACATAAGGACAATTCTTTGGAGAAAGGCTTAGAGTACATTTTTCTCAAGGACAGAACATGGGAGACAGAATTCTGATTGGGAAATCAGGAACCAACTCTGTCTCATGATTGCTCAGGAACCAAAAGGGGATGAGAGACACTCAAACCCAATGACATCAGTGCCATTAACCTCTTTCTGAGTGTGGTTCACATTTATTTGAGAAGTCGTGTTTGCTTTGACAAGTTGACATCCATCAGAAAAGCAGTTTCTAGAAGAATCCTATTTTATGCAGTGCCAATGCAACTGGTTGTAAATGAAAAAACAAACAAACAAACAAAACTTTTTGTATCTGAATAAACCAGTTGTCATAAAATTAAAAAAGAAAAACAAAAAATCTCCACAAAATGAAAAGTCCAAGACTAGACTTCACAGGTGAACACTACTAATCATTCCATTAAGAATGAATACCAATCCTAGATTACATAAATGTTACATAAAAAATGTCCAGGATTCTCACATCAATTATTCTGCTGAGTTTTCACAATAATGAGTGAAATATTTTTAATCTTATTTTGAAGACGTGGCCACTGAGTTCCGCATTAGCTTATCTAGTTATACATAAATAAAGTGACAAGATGAAATAAAAAATGAAAAGGATGAATACCAATCTTGCTTAAAGGCTTCCAAAAAATTAAACAAGAGGGATTACTAACAAACTCACTTTTTGAAGCCAATGTCACACTAATACCAAAGCCAGATGAAAACACCACAAAAAAGAAAATTATAGACCAATTTCTCTAATGAATATAGATTAAAAAGATCCTTAACAAAATACTTGCAAATTGAATCCAACAACATATTAAAGGAATTATATATCATAATCAAGTGTGTTTTATACCAGGTATGCAAGGATGTTTCAACACAAAAAAATCAATCAAAGGAATAAACCATGTTACTAACTCTAGGAGGAAAAAAATCAAATGATAATCTTAATTGATGCAGATAAGGCATTTGACAAAATCCAATCTTTTCCTTGATAAATACACTGTGAATGATAGGAATAGAAGAAAACTTTCTTAACATGCAAAGTGCATATCTGAAAAATCTACAACTAATATTGTACTCAATGTTGAAAGTCTGAAAAGTTTCCTGCTGGATCTAGAAAAAGGCAAGGATGACCGCAGACAACACTGTTATTCAATATCATCTTGAAGTTCTAGCTAGAGCAATTAGGCAAGAAGAAGAAATAAAAGGCATTGAAATAGGAAAGGAAGAAGCAAAACTTTCACTAATCACTGATGACATGATCTTATACCTAAGAAACACTGAAAAATCCACACACACACACACACACACACAACTCCTAGAATTAATACACAAGTACAGCAAAGTGACCGGATACAAGATTATTATGAACAATCATAATTGTTTCTATACACTACTAATGAGCAATCTGAGGAGGAAGACAGGAAGAATTTACCATTTCTAATAGCAACTAAAAGAATAAAATATTTTGGAATAAGCTTAACCAATGACATAAAGGATTTGTATTTTAAAAAACCTTACAAGATATTGCTAAAAGAAACCAAAGAAGACGTAAATAAATTGAAGGACATTCTATGTTCATCGATTGGAAAACAAAATATCATTAAGATGTCAATTCTACTTAAGTTTATCTACAGATCAATGCACTCTCGGTAAAAATTCCAAAAGCCTTCTTTGTAGATTTGGAAAAGCCAATATTCACATTTCTTTGGAAGGATAACAGGCCCTGAATAACCAAAAATATCTTTAAAAAGAGCAAAGTTGGAGACTCTCACTTCCTGATGTTAAAACATATTACTTAGCTACAGTTGTGAAGACAGCATTTTACTGGCATAAAGATAGGCTGTTGATCAATGGAATCAAATTGAGAGTTCAGAAACAGATGCTCACATTTATGGTCAAGTGATTTTTGACATGGTTGTCAAGCCCACCCAGCTGTGGCATAACTGTCTATTCAACAAATGGTGCTCGGAGGACTGGATAGCCATATCCAAAAGATAGAAAGAGGATGCCTGTCTCACACTTATACAAAAATTAACTCAAAATGCATCAAGGACCTAACTATAAAAGTTACAACCATAAAACTCCTAGAAGAAATAGTTTGGAAACATCTTCAAGACCTTGAATTAGGTAGTAGTTTCTTAAACTTTAAACCCAAAGCATGAATAACGAAAGAAAAAATATATATACACATGGGACCTCCTCAAAAGTAAACATTTTTGTCCTTCAAAAGATTTTGTGAAGACAGTAAAAAGACAGCCTACTCAAGGAGAGAAATATTTAGAAACCACATATCTAAGAAGGGTTTTTATATCAATGTTATATAAAGAGATTATACAACTCAATTATAAACGGACAGGCAACCCAATTAAAATTGGGAAAAAGTCTTGAATAGAAATTTTCCATAGAGTAAATACAAATTACCAAAAAGAACATGAACAATATTCAACAGCACTAGATATTAGGGATATGCATAGCAAAACTACAATGAGATATCATTTCACACCTTATAGAATGGGCATTATTGAAAAAAAAAAGAAAAATACAAGTGCAGGAGATAATGTGGAGAAATAGTAATACTTCACTGTTGGTGGGAATATAGAAAGGTGCAGCCTCTGTGGAAGACAGTGTTTTGGTACCTCAAGAAGCTACACATAGAACTGTCTTATAATCCAGCAAACCCATTACAAGGAATATATTCAGAAGAAATGAAAGCAAGGTGCAAACTGACATTTGCACACCAATGTTCATATCATAGCAACATTATCCACATTTTCTAAAATATGGAAAAAAACCAGTTATCCATTAACCAATGAAAGGATAAATAAAATGTGGTATATATGTACAATTCAATCTTATTCAGCTTTATGAATAAATTAAATTGGGATGCTTTTGACAACATGAAAGTACCTTGAGGAGCTCATGTTGAGTGAAATAAGCCAATCAGTAAAGGACAAATATTGAATGGTCTCACTAATATGAATGAAATGTGATGAGTAAACTCATGGAGGTAAAGTCTAGAGTATAGGTTACTAGGAGATAGAATCTTGGTTGCAAAAGAGAGCTGATGCTTAATGTATGTAGAATTTTTAATAAGGTTTATTGTGAAAATGTGGAAATGAATGGAGTTGATGGTAATGTATTATAATGAGTATAACTAACTCTGCTCATATATAAAAGTGATTGAGGCTGAAAGTGGTAGCTAGGGATGTAAATGTCAATTGTAAGAAAGCTACAGGATAACTAGGGACTGTATAATGTAGTGGTTTCAGTGATAGATGATGATTGTGGTTAAGAGTATAAAGATAAGAAAGCTCTTCCATTACAAGGTATTAAGAATATGGTGATACACAGGAAAATTACAACTAATCTATCTTACAGATGATAGTTACCAGTAATATTGTAATATTTTTGCAGCAATGGCAGAGAAGATAATATATCAATTCTAACCGGTAACAATAAGGGTTATAAAGTGGTATGGGAATTTTCCTTTGGAAGTAATGAAAACAATCTAAAATTGACTGAGGTGATGAAAGCACATCTCTATGATGAAAATGATAGCCAATGTGTGTACACTTTGAATGGATTGTACAAGGAATGGGACTGTATAACAGTGAATCCTGTGGTGGAAGATGTACTTTTGTTAACAGACAAAAGCGAGAACGTTCTCTCATGAACTATAACAAATATATTATATTAATGCAGGGTCTTAATTATAGGGTGGGTGAGGGGAAAACACACCAAATGTAAGTTATTGGGTACAGTGAATAGTAATATTTTGAGGATGCTCTTTCATAATTTGTAACTGTTTCATAACAATGCAAGGTGTTGGTAGTGGGGTGATATATGGGAACACTGTATGATGTTATGCATGTTTGTTTCATATCTTCAAACCTTTTACAATACACTTAAATTTTTGCATGTTTATGAATGATATACATCAATATTTTTAAAATGAAAAATATTTATTAAAGCTAAAATTTTCATCACATTAAAAGTGAAGGGAATGTCTATAATCTGATAGGAAGCATATACCAAAACCCAAACAACAATAAGCAAGAATTCCATTTCTGGAGTCTGAGTATATTACTGTAGGATCAATGCTTAAATATATAATCAGTATAAATATAAAATGAATGCTTACATGAAGACACTAGAAAGCAACTATTAAATAAAGAGAATATTTTTTTGTTTTAAACATACTAGATTCCTTTATGTCCCACTCCCTCATACTCCCACACTTTCCCACATTAGCAACATTTTTCATTAGTGTAGTACATTTGTTACAGTTGATGAACACATATTGAAGCATTGCTACTAATTGTGAACTATAGTTTACATAATAGTTTACACTTTGTCCCATACAGTTTCATAGGTTATGACTAAATATATACAATGGCCTTATCCATTATTGCAGTGTAATGCAGGACAATTCCAATGTCCCCGAAATGCCTCCATATTACACCTGTTCTCCTCTACCTCCCCTCAGAGCCTTTATATCAATGATAAAAGTTCTTCCATTGCTAGAATAATAATAGGTCTATACTATAATAATAGTAAGTATACTTTAGTCCATTGTTCATTCCTCAGTCTTGAGGATCTTGGGATGGTGATGCCCACTTTGTTTCTAATTGAGAGGGGGCTTAGATCCCATGGGGCAGATGGATGAAACTATCTTACTTGCAGCTTCAGACCCTCCCTGTTCCTTGGAATAGGCATTGTCCATCATCATCTCCTAGTTAGTTGTCCTGGGTGAGTCCAATTTACTAGAGAGTAGATGCTGCAACTCTGCTGAGATTCTGGGTTCAACTAGCACATGGATGGACCAAAGATTTATATTTAGTAAGTATAGTGCTAATTATAGGTTGAAATAAAAGGGGTGGAATAGCCATTAGTAGGGAAACTATAAATGAGCCTAACTCTGCTAAGCAAAGAGATTATTGAGGAAGTTGATGCTTGGAGAAATGGGATGTCAATGAACTTCTAAATTTTACATCTTGCAGCAGGATGGCACTGTTGAAACTTCACCATATGGAGAAACTACACTTGGAGTATTAATATCATCTTTACCATAGTATTTACCTATACGGGGCTTAAATTATATGTAAGACTGCTGATAAGATTATTTGAAATATATGCAAACTATATATATATTGCTCATATATTTGAAAGAATACAGATATATATATATACACACATATATGTAGTGTACACACAAAATAAAAGTTGATGTGGCTGTATGACTTTGCTTATCAAACAGTGTACACCTGAAGGCAAGGTTGTATGTCTCAATATTAAGGGAATGTTACATCATGAGAGGCAAAACAATGCTCAATTTATATTCAACAATTATCATAGCTTCCAGATATATAGTGCTTAACATGATATATCACAAAGAGAACTTAAAATTTCCAAAAGTATACCTGGATATGTAAAAACAATTCAGCCAGTATTATAATCATGAGACAACCATCAGGAAATATATAAAAGTCTTGAACAAGACAGTTGACTGACTCCTAATGGTGTAGAATGTGCATTCAAGTGTGTGTTGAGTAGTTTGAAATAATAAAGTGTGTGTTGTATGAGCACAGAAGAATTAAATTAGAAATCAATGACAGAAAGGTGCATAGCACTTCTAAGAAGCATGTTGAGGCTTTTTACTTTCCTAACACATTCCAAATGACCCACTCATACGATGATTTTGAAGACTGAACAACAGTTATTGTAGCCCTTTCTAATATGTACGCAATTTGTTCCAGGTACTAGTTTAAATGGTTTACACATTCCATTTTGTCCTACTCTCAAGTGGCACATGAGGGTGGTCAACATTGTTGTTTCTCAGGTGGAGAAACTGAGGAATCAGAGAAAAGGAACTTGGTGATGATCATCCAGGTCACAGGACTCTGTGCTGGGCTTTGGCACTAGACTCAAGTATACTTTAACACAATTTCAGAAGGAAATGCTTTGTCACCATTAGAGATACCATGAGTGTGGTCTGTCTAGGGAAAATCACTCCACTCCTGAGAGGAAGACCCTGAGGATGAGCAGGAAAACTTAGTATCCCTGGATTGGGCTGAGGCAAGGCTTTGGGTATCCTTCTCTGCTTCTTGGTCTCAAGGATCTACAATAGTTTCACCATAATTGCACTCAGAATATTAGGGGAACCGTGATTTTCTTTTTGTTTGTGATTATCCCTTTAATCTTCACCAATTCTTGTCATAAATTCAAATACACTAATATATCTTAATATATAAAAGTTCTGTTCATGTCACATTTTACTGGCATCCTGTTCTCTAACCACCTATAACCAATTGTCTAATTGAAATTTCCCATGGGCCATGGCTACTCTTAGTGCCAAAACCTGTGTTCCCAGGAGTTTTCTCTGATGCCATTGGAGACAACCATTTGAAAATAAAACAACACAAAAGCTCTTGTTATGATAGAAAGGTGCATTCAGGATGTTATTCATCTCTACTAAATATGACCACTCATCCTTGCCTGAAGGTGACACACCACTGGACCCTTACCAGAATTTCTGACCTGTCTATCCAGTGTAAGAAAAACAATATAAACTTCTGAAGTTTTGTTTTTATTAACTCTTTTTTTTCTCTCCTCTTTTCCTTCCATCCAGGAATCACCCCATTTCTTTTCTGCACTGTTCACTTGATTTTTTGAAAGAAACTTTCAAGGGAACTGTTATTAAAATATATAAATATGGAGTTTCTCAATAATGTGACAAACCACTTCTTTTTTGTTCAGTGCAATAATAAACTTCTGTTCAAGGAGTTTTATCAGAATTGAAAGTTATTCTTGGAAGCAAAGAGTGAGCTGATTGCGGTGCTTGAAGGAGCAGGGGCTGGAGCAGCTCTGCACTCTGATCAGAGTTTTAATATACTGAATGCTAATTCAAATTTATACTTAAACATATTTAATTCAGATTGGTGGATATTTATTACATAAAATAATACAAATAATGATTATGTATAATATTGCTGATAAATTAATAATTTCAGTAACTCTTGGCTTAACATTTTCTCTTTACCAAGCACTCTGCTATATTCATGTAGTACATAGTGAATAAAATCTTCCCTGTCATAAAATTAAGGTGTGTACATGACCCCTTATACTTCAGTTGTAATTCTAGGACTTTCTCTTAACATATAATGAAGGACATGTAAGCATTAGCTCATAGTTGATTTTCACAGTTTTAGATAAATGTCCACATATAATTCACTCTAAAATATCTTGAAATATAGATATAATTATAAATAAATTAAAGATTACAGGTATGTCTCAATCAGGAAATAAATAAATTAATATATTAATGACTAAAATATGTTTTCTATTTCTTCAACTCTGCACAAAATACAACAAATCATTTGCTTTTACAATTTGATGG
>JAQZBX010094739.1:0-11994 GCA_029593785.1 Cabassous unicinctus | reverse complement strand
CAGTAGTGGTGACCATGGGGATTTGGGATACTTCCTCTTGTAATCAACTTGTGCCTTCAGGAATGGCTCAAGCCTTTTCTCATATATACCACTTCCACTTTATTTTGGACTGCTGCTGTTCATCCCCAAATTTTTGGATTTGTGGGTCAGACAATACCCAGCTCATGATAGGCAACTCAGGTCTCACAGTAACTTTGTGGTCTATCATTATTCAGTATCTACTAAGACCCAGTATGAGGTCAAAAGCTGTTTCTAAAGTGGAAGGTAGTTATCTGCAAAGGATGGCAGGGCTTTGCTCTAAAATCCTAAGGGTCTGCATTGTGATTCTTCTTTAGGGGCTGTCTTAAAGTCTCCAGATGGCATCTCTATTTGCCACTGACACAGCACCTTTGGATATGCTGAATCATATGTCCCAAGTGATACTGAAACTTGCACAGCAGCCTGGACCTGTTGCATAGCCTCCTCTTGTTCTGGTCCCCAATCAAAACTAGCAGTTTTTCTGGTCACTCAGTAAATGGCCACAGTAGCATATCCAAATGAGGAAAATTTTGTCTCCAAAAGCCAAAGATTCCAACTAAGCATTTGCCTTCTTTTTGTCATAGGAGGGGCCAGATGCAAAAGCTTATCCTTCACTTTAGAAGGGATATCTCAACATGCCCCACACCACTGGACACCTAGAAATTTCACTGAGGTGGAAGGCCCCTGTATTTTTGTTGCATTTATCTCCCATTCTCTCTCATGCAAATGCCTTGCCAATAATCAAGACACTGAAAGCATATTGCTGGCCTTGCCTTCTGCATGCAAACACTTTGTGGTGATCACTGCTAATGTCAATTGAGAAAAACGCATTTGCCAGATCAATAGCTGCTTACCAGGTACCAGGGGAAATGTTGATTTGCTCATGCAACGATACAATATCTGGAACAGCAGATGTGATTGGAGTCACCACCTGGCTAAGTTTACAATTATCTACTGTCATCCTCAAAGTCCATCTGTTTTCTACACAGGCCAAATAGGTGAGTTGATTGGGGTGTGGTGTGAATCACCACCCCTTTATCCTTCCAATCCTTGATTGTGGCACTAATCTATGTAAGCCTTCCAGGAATCTGGTATTGCTTTTTTGAATTTTAATGCATATTTTTTTTTATTAGAGACATTGTGTGCTTACAAAACAATTATGCATAATGTGCAGAATTCCCATTTATCACCCTTTCTCCAACACCTTCTAATATTGTGGAACATTTGTTACAGATTATTAAAGAACATCAGAAGACTATTACTACATTCTATAATTTACTTTTGGTATATATTTTTTTCCATACTTCCTCTATTATTAACACCATGTATTAGTATTTTACATTTGTTAATAATTTATGAGAGAACACTCTCATATACAAACTGTTAACCACAGTCCATTTTCCACTATATGGTTCGCAGTATTATACACTAGTATTGCTTTTGATTTACTATTTTGCTAGATAGGGTCAGTTCTAGGGGCTTCCTTTTGGCCTTTCCAACTATAATAGCTCTGTCTCCACAAGTCAAGGATCCCATGTGGGGATTCTGCCAGTTACTGATATTTCTATTCCAATTATGAATTCTGGAACTAGGGAAATAACACAGAATGGATCCAGGGAACCACTGGACCCACCATGAGACAAAACTGAGCTAAACTCCATCAATCACCTGAAGTCAACAAACCCCAACACTCACTGGTTGACCACAGTGATGTTTTGGGTCTCCTGGAATTAATGTCACTTCTGAAGTAGGGTCTAAAAATCCCCAAAATGTCTGATCATTTCCTTTTTCCAAATACACAGTTATTTGGGTTAAAAGCCTTAGGCTTCCTTGGGGAAAGCTAGGAGGAAGATTAATAGTATAAATTATTGGCAGTGTAGCAGAATCCTTCCCCAAGGGGAACTGGCCTTCTCATCATTCTAGGGTCTCTGGGTCTGTAAACTGTTTTAAGTTTGGGAATTGATTAAGGGGTTATGATTCTCTGTGTCTATAATTCAACTTAGGGTTTTGTGCGTTTGACAAAGAACTCTTCTGCTTATGCAGATCAAGTAGGAATTTAGTAGACTGTCTATGTATTTCAATTCTACATGCCCTATGACCTATTAGCTCTATGTGGCTCAGAATTTTTTTTATCTTTTTAAATCAGTTTTATTGATACATTTTAATAAAGCATACAATTCTTCCAAGATGTACAGTCAATGGTATTTGCTATAATCACATAGATGTGCATTCATCACTTCAATCATTATTAGAACATTTTTCATTATCACAATAATAATAATAATAAACAAAAAGCAGACAAAGAAACAAACAAGAAAATTTTTTACCTCTCAAGCTCTCTATGATTCCCCACTATACATAGTTGCTATTTCTGGCTATTCTATCCAAAGTATATAATTAATGACTTTTAGTATAATCACAATGTTATACATTCATTATCTTTGAAATTCTAGAGCAATTCATTACATCAAAAAGAAAGAAGAGATCATTAGAAGATACTATGAACAACTGAATGTCAAAAAACTAGAAAATGTAAACAAGATGGACAAATTCCTGAAAATACATGAACCAGCTACACTGACTGCAGAAGAAAGAGAGGACATCAACAAACCAATGACAAGTGAAGAGATTGAAACAGTCACCAAAACCTCCTAAAGATGAAAAGCCTGGGACTAGATGTCTTTACAGGTGAAATTTACCAATCATTCAAAGATAAACTAAAACCGATCTTGCTCAAGGTCTACCAAAAAATTAAATGTGACAGAATGCTACCAAACTCATTCTATGAAGCTAAAATCACTGTAACACCAAATTTGGTAAAGATACTACAAATAAAGAAAATTACAGAACAATGTCTCTAATGAATATAGATGCAAATTCCTCAACAAAATACTTTCAAACAGAATCCAAAAGCACATTAAAAGATTTATGCACCATGATCAATTGGATTTTATCCGAGGTTTGCAAGCGTGTTTCAACACAATAAAATCAATTTGTGTAAGAAGCTACATTGATAAATTGAAGAAGAAAAATCACATGATCCTCTTGATTGATGCAGAAAAGGCATTTGGCAAAATACAGCATTCTTTCTTGATTAAAACAATGCAAAAGATTGGAATAGAAGGATGCTTTCTCAATATGGTAAAGTGCATATATGAAAAACCTACACCTAGCATTGTACTCAGTGGTTAAAGAAGGAAAGTTATCCCATTGAAATCAAGAACACGACAAGGATCTCCACTGCCACAATTATTATTCAATATTATGCTAGAAGTTCTAGCTAGAGCAATTAGGCTAGGCAAATAAATGAAAGGCACGGAAATAGGGAAAGAAGAAGTAAAACTTTCACTATTTCCTGAAGACATGACCTTATATCTAGAAAACTCTGAATAATCCACAAAAAAGCTACTAGAATTAATAAATGAGTTCAGCAAAGTGGCAGGATACATGGTTAATATGCAAAAATCAATGGTGTTTCTATACACTACTGATGTGGAATCTGAGGAGGAAATCAGAAAAAAAAAATCCGTTTATAATAGTGACTAAAACATTGAAATATTTAGGAATAAACTTAACCATGGACATAAAGGACCAGTATTCAGTAAACTACAAAATATTGCTAAAAGAAACTGAGGAAGACTTAAATAAATGGAAGAACATTCCATGTTCATGAATTGGAAGACTAAATATCGTTAAGATGTCATTTCTACTAAAATTGACTTACAGATTCAATGCAATCCCAATAAAATTTCCAACACCCTTTTTTGCAGAAATCAAAAAGCCAGTAGTCATATTTATTTGGAAGGGTAAGGGACCACAGACAGCAAAAAAATGTCTTAAAAAGGAGAAGGAAGTTTTAGGACTCTCATTTCCTGACTTTAAAGCATATTACTTAGCTACAGTGGCAAAAAAGCATGGTATTGGCATAAGGATAGACAGATTGGTCAATGGAACTGAATTGAGAATTCAGAAATTGACACTTACATCTACAGTGAAGTGACTTTGACAAGGCTGTTAAGCTCACCCAGCTGGGCCAGTACAGTATTTTCAAAATATGGTGCTGGGAGAACTTGGTAGCCATATCCAAAATAAAGAAACAGGACCCCTGAAGCAGTTTGATATAATTGATGAATTCCAAAAAGCTATATTTGATTTTGTTTGTAAACTGGCCTTTTCATCTGGGCATATTGCATTCAGAGGTTTTACTTTTACTTGATTAAATGATTATGGCATTGATCCATGGCTAATGGCAAAGCCCCAGGATACATTTATCAATTGAAAAGGAGTGTGCCACACTAATGAAGGAAGTTCATGTGGGAGGGTGTAGGAGGTGTGGGGAGTGGGGCATATGGGAATCCCTATAACATTTGTTTAACTTTCATGCAATCTAAGTGTCTTTTAAAAATTAAAATAGAATAAAAAAAATAATAAATAAATAAATAAACTAGGGACTACAAGTGTTGGAGAGAATGTGGATAAATGTGTACACTTATCCACTGCTGTTGGAAATGTAGTATGGTGCAGCCATTGTGGAGGACATTTTGACAGTTCCTCGGGAAGCTAACTACAGAACTGTCATATAGTACAGCAATCCCCCTGCTAGTTATATACCCAGAAGGACTGAAAGCAAGGACATGAACAGATATATGCACACCAATGTTCATGGTGACATTATTCACTATTGCCAAAAGCTGGAAACAACCCAAATGTCCATCAACCAATAAATGGATTAAAAATTTATGGTACATAAATAGAATGAAACATTACTCAGCTGTAAGAAGGAATGCCATATTAACACATGGATAACATGGATGAATCTTGAAGACTGCATGTTGAAAAAAGAAAGCCAGGTACTGAAGGACAAATATTACATGACCTCACTGATATGAATTAAGCAAATTTTGCAGGCTCACAGAGCAAGAGTATGGAAGATAAGTTTACAGGAGACATAAAGGGAAAAGAAGGTTTTGAGTCAATGCCCATATGGGCAAAATCTATAATATGGTGGAAGCATGTTGTTGTGCAGTGGATGGACATAACAGTGTTTCAGTGATACTATTG
Source organism: Cabassous unicinctus (assembly GCA_029593785.1). NCBI lineage: Eukaryota > Metazoa > Chordata > Mammalia > Cingulata > Chlamyphoridae > Cabassous > Cabassous unicinctus. The sequence continues at coordinate 6,915 of JAQZBX010094739.1, read as the reverse complement.
GGTTGGTTAGTGCTGGGCTGTGAGAGGGGAGTAAGGTGGGGAAGATGGATTAGACTGTCCATGAAACTGGGCAGATGGTTAGGGGAGGGAGCAGGTGAACTCTGGGGATTTGTGGTTATGTAGCTTAAACTACAATGCTGGAAATGTTCTTTTGGCAAATATGGCAGGTTCAGGTTACTGGTTTAAGGTGTTGGATGTGTGGGCATATGGGACAGGTCATACCTGGGGCAGGCTTCTAGGGAGTGTGTAGCGTTCATCTTGTCACAGTAGGTTGTACCAGGGGGTGGAGACTCACATAATGAGTGGGAAGGTGTTGGACTCCCATCCTGGGGAGTCCTGCTTTGATCTCTATTAGAAGGGCAAGAGTCCTATGAGAGCATAGGTAATGCCTACTAGGGGAGGACAGGTCAGTATGTTAAGCTCTCAATGTTGTACAAATAACTATGTATCTGATCCTAAAATGAGTTAATCTTTGTGGTTACCATGGGTCCTGAGGGGACAGGGAAGGAGGAATAGAATAGATGGAAAATGGAACATTTGGGGGGTGATGGAATTGTTCTACATGGTCCTGCAAGGATGGATACAAATTATGTCAAATTTCATCAAAATCTACAAAAGTGTATGGTCCAAAATATAAAGCACAATGTAAATCATTAACCATGGTTAGTAGTAATGTTTCAATATTAGTACATCAATTTTAACAATTTTAAATCCACATATAAAATGTTATTAATAAGGGAAAGGAGAAAACAGAGAGAATGTTGGGTATGTGGGAATCACCTATTTTCCTCACATGACTTTTCTGCAACATAAAGCTTCTTTGAAGACAAAATGAAAAATATAAGACATTATGCAAATGAATGGAAGCAAATGTCATTGTACATACAAAACAACAGATCTTACAGTGATAAAAGATATAATGTTAAAAATTTTAATTATATATTTTTAGTTTTTTAAACCAAATTTCTTAAAAAAATGTATTTTATATTTTATTATTAAAGTCATCATTATTAAATCATTTTCCTATTAATTGTATTCATTTATTTTGTTGGCTACAATTTTGAAGAAGTTTGGGATCACAGAACTGTTACAACAGTGGCAGGGGAAGTTCATTGGTGCAGGATGTCAGAGATGGAGTATGCATGGGTGCAGTTTCACCTGGGGCATATCTATAAGGCAAAGGAATGTGTTCAAGTGTTCATGGGGCATTGTTACAGTTGTGTAGATCCACACAATTACCAAAGAAATATCAAATTCCCTTACTGGAGAGTCTCTGCCACATTCTCTAATGGGAAGTAAGAATCCTCTGAGTACAGGGCTAGTGACTACTGAGGGAGGATGGACCATTGACAGGCCCATGATTGTGATGACTATACATATGAACCTTTACTTTTGATATTGAAACTTAGCATAGTATTATAGGGTGCCGAAGCATAACCTCCTAAGATCCTCCTTGTTGCTCAAATGTGGCCTCTCTCTAATCCAAAATTCATCATATAAATGCACTACATTACTCATTGAACATTACTCCTTGGGATGAGCCTCCCTGGCACTGAAGGATTACCACCAAGAACCAACTATCAATAGAACTGGAAAAAGGGCTTGACCAAAAGGGGAAAAGTATAAAGACAAATGAGTTTATATGTCTAAGACACTTCAAAGTGAGTTGCGAACTCATTTCAGAGGTTGTGCTTATGCACATCTCAGCAGGAGCTCATTGACTGCCAAAATAAATATTACTTCAAGTAGCAGGACTCCTGGGGGATCTGAAGACATTGAGACACTATAGGCAGGGCAGACAGCCCTGCCAGTGTGCCCTACTTTGGAATTTGCAGTCCCCAGTGTGATAGAGTTGGACTCAGTTATGTTTTACCTACAATGACTCTGGTGCCTGTCTATTTGAACCTATAGTTAGGACTATAGTTGATAGTTGTATGCCCAAGAGACTTAAATCTTAGGGCTGTCCATGTGCCAGTTGGGCCCTGAATTTCAACAGACTTGCAACACCTACACTCTAGTTCATTCTACACATCCAGGACAACTTATAAGGAAATGATGATTGGCAACTACCATCTCAAGGAACACAGCCTGTAACTGCAAGCAAGATAGTCCCATCCATCTTATCCCATGGGATCTAAGCCCACTCTCAATTAGAAGTAGAATGGGCATCACCATCACAGAGTCCTAACGATTGGGAAATGAATGATGGACTAGAGTTACTTACAGTTGTTCTACTGTAGACTTGTGATCCTGGCAATGGAAGAAATTTTATCATGGATTTGGAGGCAGTGGTAACTTGGGGTTCTGAGGGGAGGGAGAAGGAAGAATGGGTGTAATTTGGGGACAATTTTGGACTTGGGAATTTTCCTGAATGACATTGCAATGACAGATATAGACCATTGTACATCTTGTAATAACTTGCAAAAATGTGCAGGAGAAAGTGTAAATTACAATATAAACTATAATCAACACTGAGTGGCAATGCCTCAAGAAGTGTTCATCAATTGTGACAAATGTACCACACTGATGAGGGATGTTGTGGGAATGTGTGGGAAGGCTACAGAGTGGGGAATACTGGAATCCCCTATATTTTCTCTGTAACATTTACATAATCTAAGGTTCTTTTAAAAAATAAAAAAGTATTGCAAATAAAAAGAGAAACAGGTGTAAAATGGGACATTTTGTGGACATTGGCATGGTTCTGCCTGACATTGCAATGATGTATACAGGCCATTACACATTTTGTCAAAATCTATAAAATTGTTTGGTGCATAGTGTAAAACATAATGTGTACTATAGAGTATGGTTAGTAGCAATACTTCAATATGTGTTCATCCATTGTAACAAATATACCAGACTAATGCTAGATGTTTTCAATCAGTGAAAGTGTGGGAGGGGGAGGGTGTCAGGTATATGAGAATCCCCTGTATTTTTGATGTAGCATTTATGTAATTTAAACGTTTTTAAAAATAAAAATAAAATGAAAAATTTATTAATATTACCAATTTTGGCAATGAAGGTGTGAGATATTTAAAGAACAAAAAAAGGATATAAAATGAATGTTATGAGCAACTATGCACAGAATTGATAACAGATGAAATGGAAACATCTTTTCAAAATGATAAATTACCAATATTCACTCAAAAATAAATAACATGAAGTGCTCCATAATATAAAGAAACTGAATTTGTAGCTACAAACTGTCAGAAAAGGACATTTCCTAGTATAGAAGGTTTTATTGACCAATACTACCAAGTCCTGAAATACTTAAAGGAGAAATGAATCCATTGCTCTACAGTCTTTTGTAGAAACTTATAACGGTATTAGTCATCCAAAGGGGTGCTGACGCAAAATACCAGAAATCTGTTGGCTTTTATAAAGGGTATTTATTTGGGGTAGAAGCTTACAGTTACCAGACCATAAAGCATAAGTTACTTCCCTCACCAAAGTCTGTTGCCACATGTTGGAGCAAGATGGCTGCTGACGTTCAGCCTTCCTCTTCCTCTTAAGGCTCCATGGTCCCAGCTTTTTCCAATATCAGCTGTAGGCTGGCATTAGTCTCATCTCTCTCCCAAGGCTCAATTTTTTCCAGGCCCAGCTGCTTTGTTGTCTCCACAAGGTAAGCTGTAGGCTAACAGGATCTCTTGGCTTTGTCTCTCTCCCCAGCAATAGATTCTCTCCAGGCTCAGCTTCTCTCCTCTCTCCACAAGGTTAGCTGTAAAGTCTCAGGAGAATGGCTGATCTCTCTTCCTGTGGACTCTGCCACATCTAATGGAACCTTCTCCCTTTCCTCATGTATCTGCTTCTCCTGTGTGTTTACTGTTTGGGCTCCAGAATCAAAACTCCAACTCTCTTCTCTACCATGCTTTTTTTTCTCTGTGAGTCCGCACCTGACAAGGGGGGGGGGGACTAAATGTCCTACTGATGTGACCCTATCAAAGCCCTAATCATTATTTAATCATGCCCAGGTACAGACCAGTTTAAAAACATAATCCAGTATCTATTTTTGGAATTGATATACAATGCCAAACTGCCATAATAACAAAGCCCAAATTAGATAGTAGAAGTAAATTAAACTGCCTAAAATATGTTTAAATATTAGCATATTTTATCCAGCAAAAAAACCCACAAAAATTAATAAACACAAAGGTTAATAAAGTTTGACCAATTGATTTTTCCCTCTAGCAATCATAACAAGCAGAGACCACCTGGACACCCTGGGATCAGATTTAAGAAAATGAGGCAGAATCAAACAGAGATCTAAGATGGTGGTGTGGGGAATAGCAGGTTTCAATATTCCTCTAGAAATGATGGGAAGGTAGGCAGGTTTACCTGGCAGAAAGGAAGCTGTGGGACTGTGGGGGTAATTAGAAAGGGCAGCTAAAGATAGCAGGCTCAGTTGGATTGGAGGGAAAGAAAGCCACAGGAGCTAGGGCAGATAAGCCAGCACCCAGCTTAGGAAGTGATTAGGCTAGAAGACAAGTGCTTAGCCATCTCTGAGTATGAGGAAGCCACTAGGTAGCCAGGGATGCATCCTGGTGCCCAACAGTTTCTTGAGGTGGGGACCTGCAGTGAAAACAGGTGTGGGCATAGCACCTAGGTGGCTCAGGTGTAGAGATGAGCAGGGTGGAGGGGAGATAAGGCAGGCACTGAATCTCAGTTTGTTCTGGGATAAAGAGGTGTGTCAGCCTGTGCTGAAGGGGCCCCAGGGAGAAAGGAGGGAGGAATTATCAAGTGGGCTGTCATACCCACCGTCCTTGGGAGATAGAGGAACTAGGTCTTTGAGGGGGTGGGCTGACCTGTGCCCAACAACCTGAGTGAGAGGGGAGCTGGGATAGGAAGCAGGAAATCTGTCAGATGCCCATCACAAAAAACAGAATATCTATAACTGCAACCTATCTGATGCCCCAAACTATCAGAGGGAAAGGGAACTGAGAGAGGCTGACAGCCAGAAATCAGATGTGCAACCAGCCTGAGGGAAATGAGCATGGTGAAAGGCAGTTGGTGAGTTAACAGGTATCCAACTGGCCCATAAGAGAAGAGAGCCAATGTGTGATCCAGTGGATTGTCAGGCACCCAACCAGCTCTCTGAGGGGGGGAGGGGAAGTAGCGAGACAAACAGCCTTATTATGAGGAACTTAGATATTTTTTAGGTTTATTCTTTATTCTTTGTTTTTTTTTCTCTACATTTTGGAACCTTACTTGCAGAGGGCAGGCCCTAAGGTGATTAATTGGTGAGCACAAGTAGCCTGAGACAGATGGTAGAAGGATAGAAATACTGACCAATGGAACCAAATTGAGAGTTCTGATATAGACCCACACATGTATGTCCAACTGATATTCAAAAAGCCATCAAGCCCACTCAACTGTGACAGAAAGTCCTCTTCAAAAATTGGTGCTGGGAGAACTGGATATTCATATCCAAAACAATGAGAGAAGATCACCATCTCATGCCATATATAAAAAATTAATTCAAGGTGGATCAACGACCTAAGTATAAAAGCCAAGACCATAAAGCACCTAGAAGATAATAGAGCCATCTACAAGATCTGGTAGTAGGAAATGGTTTCCTAAACTTTACACCCAATGCATGAAAAATGAAAGAAAAATAGATAAATTTAACCTCCTCAAAATTAAAAAGTTTTCTGCTTCATAGTATTTTGACAAGAAAGTAAAAAGCCATCCTATGCTATGGGAGAAAAATATTTGGAAAACACTTAACTGATAAGGGTCTAATACCCAGCCTATAAAAAGAAATCTTACAAGTGAAAAATAAAAAATAAACAGACAAACAACCCATTTAAAAAATTGGCAAGATATTTGAATGACCACTTTTCCCAAAAGGAAGCACCAATGGCTAGAATGCACATGAGAAGATGCTCATCATCATTTGGTATTAAGGAATTGCAAATCAAAACTACAGTGAGATATCATCTTACTTGTATTTGAGAGGCTGCTATATATAAAAAATTTTCAGAAATCTACAAGTGTTGGAGAGGATATGGAGGTATGGGAACATTCATCCACTGTTGGTGGGGGTGTAGAATGGTGCAGCCATTGTGGAGGATAGCTTGGTGGTTCCTCAAGAAGCTAAATATAGAATTGTTATAAGATCCATCAATGCCACTAATATGTATATAACCAGAAGAATTGAAACATGGACAAAAACAGATATATGCACAGCAAAATTCATAGTGACATTATTCACTATTGCCAAAAGTTGGAAACAACCCATGTCTATCAACAGATGAATAGATAAGCAAAATGTGGTATGCACATGCAAGAGAATATTACTCAGCTGTAAGAAGAAACAAAGTATTGACACATGTCACAACATGGATGACTCCTGAAGACTTAGTGTTGAGTGAAGTACTTCAGTCACCAAAGGACAAATATTGCATAACCTTACTAATATGACCTAAGAATATTGAGCAGAATTACAGTGAAAGTGTCTGGAAGATAAGTAACCAGGAGACAGAAAAGGAGTAGAGAGTGATGATTTGATGTTCAGTCTGGACAGAACCTACGATAAGGTGGATGGGGATGATCTTGGTGAAGTGTGATGGGTTGGCAATGAAGGGGTGTGAGGGTGAACAGTGTTGAGGATGGTTGGTTAGACTATCCATGGAACTGGGGGGAGGGCTGGTGGAATGAACAGGTGAACTTGGGGAGATGGAGGTCTGTGGTTGAAATACTACTGTAGCACTGTTCTTTTGGTAAATATGGCAGGGAAGGGTCACTGGTGCAAGGTATTGGTGATGTGGGGATGTGTGGGAAAGGGTACACCTGTAGCAAGTTTCTATGGAATATGATGTTTCATCTTGTCATAGGGAATTATATCAGGCAGTAGAGATTCACACAATAAAAAAACAGAATACTAAATGCCCCTATTGGGGAGTAGGTTGCTTTCTCAAA
>JAQZBX010094738.1:0-11986 GCA_029593785.1 Cabassous unicinctus | reverse complement strand
GACAAACAACCCAATTAAATAATGAGCAAAAGACTTGAATAGACATCTCCCCAAAGACAAAATACAAATGGCAGGAAAGTACTTGAAAAGATGTTCAGCATCTTTAGGCATCAGGGAAATGCAAATCAAAACCCCAATGAGACATTATTTCATATCCATTAAAGCGGCTGTTATAAAATTGAAAATTACAAGTGTCAGAGAGGATGTGGAGATATAGGAACATTCAGTCATTGTTCATGGCAGTGTAAAATGTTGACGCCACTATAGAAGACAGTTTGGTGGTTCCTCAGAATGTTGTTTTGGATTATCACATGGTCTAGCAATCCCACTACTAAATATACACCCAAAATAATTGAAAACAGGGACTCAAACAGATATGTGCACACCAATGTTCATAGCAGCATTAATCACAATTGTCAAAAGATGGGACCTACACAAGTATCCACCAACTGATGAATGGATAAACGAAATGTAGTATATACATACAATGGAATATTATTCAGCCATAAGAGGGGATGAAGTCCTGATACATGGGACACCATGGATGAACCTTGAAGACATCATATTGAGTGAAATAAGCCAGACACACAAGGATAAATTCTGTAGGATCTCATTGATTTGAAATAATTATAAGCAAACTCAGAGTCAGAATCTGTAAGTTATTAGGGGATGAGGTGGGGATAGGGAATGTGAATTTAAGACTTAAAATATGCAAGTTTCCTATTTGGAATGATGGAAAAGGAATGGGAATTTAAGGCTTAAAATATGCAAGTTTCCTATTTGGAATAATGGAAATGTTTTGGTAATGGATGATGGTGTTGGTGGCACAACATTGTGACCATAATTAATACCTCTGATATGTATATATGTATATATAAATATCTGAATGTGACTAAAAGGGGAAATATTAGGTTGTATATATGGTAACAGAATAAAAATAAAAATAAAAATTCCATGGGGTTACATTTCACAGTGAACCCTAAGTTATACCTTGGACTACAGTTAATAGTACTGTTATAAAAATGTGCTTTCATCAATTATAATAAATGTTCCACACCAATGCAAGGTGTTAATAGGGTGGTATGTGGGAATCTTATATTTATGCATGATTGTTCTGTAAAAACACAACTTGTTTAATAAAGAAAAAAAACACACTGGGAACAAAATAGGTGAATTGCCTATTGACAGAAACTCAAATGGTAACACCTTTTGAAATATGAATGATAATCATCTTCTGTTGCAAATCCAACTCTCATAATGTGTATTATTTATGTAAGAGGAAATAGTCTTCTGTTTAAAAAGAAAACAAGAAAAGTATAAGAGAATAAATTAGGCATTCATCCCATGAAACTAAAACAGTAACAATAATGGAAACTTAAAGAAAACAGAAGCAAAAAACTAAATAGAAACTAGTGAAATCGGAAGACTAACCATTGCTACCATCATCACCACCATCTTACACACACACAAACACACATACATACAATAACTGATCAAAGCAAGAGTGGGTTCTTTGAAAAGATCAAAAACAATATACTAATCGTGGTAGACCTGTTCAAGAAAAAAAGGAGAGAGGACAAGAATGAATGAAATTGGGAACAAGAATGATAAGACAGATATAGATGCAATTATAAACAATATTATACAAAATAAATGGATAAATTTATTGGAAAATATAAATTACTAGTATTGATTCAAGAAAGGTAGAAAACCTGAAAAGACTAAAAAAACAAACAAGAAACTGAAAGACCAAAGTTAGTCCTCTGAAAAGATACCATGTCAAAGCTGTTTTGGAGGCAAATTTAGCAAGTTTACAAGATCCAGATAATTTCTAAGCTATATTAACTATTTCTGAGCACAGAAAATAATGACATGAAAGTAGTGTACCCCTTATACCCAAATCCGAAGGAATTCTAACCAAGAAAATGAACCTATAGGTCAATCTCACTTAGTAAACATAGAGGAAAGAAAATCCTAAATCGAGTCCATGCTGGGTAGTAGATCATTTTCAATAAAGGAAGTAGTATTAGAAAATCTATTGATATAATTCATTTTTTCCTTTTGTCCCAGAATTATAGCTAAGACCATAGTTATCCGGATACAGTGTCCCCTCCTCCTAAACAGAGTTCTAAAGGGTTGGGGATACACATCTCTTTCTCTAGAGGGTGTACTAAGTTGTAAAACATCAACAACAAAAAACATACCAAAACAAACGAAAAACCCAGCCCTATAACCCCTAGCCACCACCTCTACCACCTTGCCATCAGAATATATATGAAGAGAGAGGGAGGACAGAGATTTGTCATTCTCCATATTTCAGGGATTTCAAAGTACAAGATTTATGGTCTGAACATTCCCTGCCCCCAAGCAAAAGAACTAAGTATGAAAATAAAAGGACAATGTGCTTCCTTTTCTATTCCAAACTCCTAATGTCACAAGTTTAGCTTAGTCTATGGTTAGAAGAGAGCTTTAAATCAGGCATAAAATTAAAATTTTGAAGAAGGTTAGAGGAAATTTAATAGCCATAAATGACTAGTTAGCTATAGACCTGCTGAAGATGTTTTTAAGGGACGTTTGAAGGCATTGCCATGTAAAAAAAGTAAGTTGCCAAGAAATATGCACAATATGATCCCACTTCTGTACACATGAAATCCGTGTGTTTTAGAGCACTTATATTTCTATATATGTGCATAGGAAAAGTTCTAAAAGGTTAAATATAAAACTGTTAGTAATATCTATGAGTACTCATTAATTAATGTATTATCTGTGTTAGAATATAACAGATTTTTTTTTCAGAAAATGAAAAAATGACATTGGATATTATTTTTTTTAAATAAACTTAGAGATGAATTGATCAAAATCAATTCATATTAATTGAATTCTGATTTTTGGCTCTGAGCTTCCATAATTTTATTCTTCAATATGAGGGAAAATTTCCAGTTTGTCTCTTACTACATAGCTATTTCTGCCATTTATTAACCATGTTTTCTGATGTATCCACAATATAATTAAAAAGTGTGGGCTCTGGAATCATACATTCCTGGATTTGAATCCCAGTTCTCTACTTTTCTTTGCCTTGTTTCTGTGAGCAAGTTCCTTGACCTCTTTAAACATCATTTACACAACTTCTTAAAGTGCTTTTGCGGATTGAATGATACAGTGTATCTGCAGTGCCCAGAACAGTGCGACAGAGCAGAAAATGAGAGTCCTACCCTCATTAAGTATATAAATTCAAGGTAGAAAATTAAGGAGATTATCTTTTGAGTTTAAACTATTACTATTACTATTTTTAAATATTACTGTTTTAAAATAGTTGATATATTTTGGTTTGCTGCTTTGATTTCTTTTATAAATTCTTCCTTAAAATAAACTGTTACAATCCAACTCTTGAAGGGCATGAGTTGGAGCCACCATGAGACTGAAGAACATACCTGGCATTTAGTCAGGCATAAGCTTTACTAGGACTTAAGAACAGGAGAGGTTCTTTTTTTTTTTTTTTTTTAAGATTTATTCATTTACTTTATTTTTCTTTATTTATTCCCCTCTCCCCCAGATGATTCTCTTGTCTGTCGACTCATTGTTTGCTTGCCTTCTCCAGGAGGCACTGGGAACCAAACCCGGGACCACCCATGTGGTAGGTGGGTGCCCAACTGGTTGAGCCACATCTGCTTCCCAGGAAGAGGTTCTTTGATAGCAGCCAGTCAAAGAATGAATGCAGACAGGGGTGATGTGATCTAGGGTGACAGACTCAGCTGTTAACCTCCTAAGCCATTATATACAGCATATCCTAAAAAAGGCCTGGGGTTATTTACTTGTTCCCTTACCAGGGAAAAATTATAATTACAAGTCTCACTGAAAGATGGCAGCTGAATCTCCATCTTAAATGAGAAAGTTTTGTTCCAAATTTGTCAATGAGTCTTATTCTGCTCTGCCAGCAAGGTGGTCCACACTCTCTAATTTGCAGGAGTTATGGTCCAAGGGAGGCCAGTAGCACCAAGGATGGTAAGTCTGTGCAAACCCAACATTGGGTTCTATTGTGGGCATGAGTTGCTGCTGAAGCCCACTGTAGAGAGGTATTGGCCAGAGGTATTAAGGCCGCCTTCCCTGTTTCTCATACTAACCTGCCTCAACTCCCCCCTCAGAGAGTTCACACCCTTATTCTTAAGAGGGAGTTGAAGGGTGATTGTCATTCTTCTGTAGCTGCTTCCTGCTGGTTTGGGCAGTAGAACCTGCCTGACCAGGAGTGAAACTCTCTGGCTATTCTATTGAGATTGAGGGTGGTGGGTCTGGCACCATGGTTGGTACTGGATGAAGTCCTTACATGATTATACCTTGTTCTGGAAGTCATTGATTTGGACCATGGGAATGAGAAAGGCCAGAGCCTGCATCCTCCTGAAACTGATGGTCTTGATCTTGTAAGTTTCAAATGCCATCTAGGAAACTGCCACTCCCGGTTCCACAGTGGTGGTTATGCCTAGGACACCTAGGAGAGGTATGAAGAGAGGCACTGCCCTAAACATAAACTCACAAAAACAATATACGCAACAACAAGATATTGCAAGCAAAATAAAGATAATACTTAAGTGAGCCATTTCTTTATCTTAAAGGCACATTAATTATTTACTTAGAAAATGAATTAAGTTTACAAAGACTTTTAACATGTTCAACATCCTTCTGCATATGATCTAGAATAGGAGAGATGTTATTATATTCATCAGGTATATAGGTACAGCACTTAATACTAATCAATGTACAAGTTCCTCTATGAGCTGCAGTTAATAGTTCTAAGCTCCAGATTTACAATACCATACATGTTATCTCTCCATGGGAGCAGACCATAATGCCAATTGTGTCTATTTAAGTTCTACATACATTACTCTGGTAATTATTGCTCCACTTGGTATATTCTTTACTTAGCCAGCATGCTGCAGCACCATTAGCCCTAGAGAGACGCTCCAGTGTTTCACCAATCTGGTGCATAGTGATCTTTGGCACTATGAAACAGAGCCAGTCTGGAGGCAATGTCCATTGTAAATATGGCCATATCGCGCCATTGCCAGATGCTGCAGGAGTCTGAAACTGCAACATACTTTCCACCCACTTCAGGAGCATGTCCAGATATAGTAGATACTTTTATCATTTCAGGGGTCTTAGTGACCAGCCTAGCCAATAATGCAAATGGAGAGGCACCATGCAGGGTACTGAAGGCCAGATTTGAATGCACAAGAGAGTTTGACAATACTGAAGTCTATCTCTTAATTTTTATACACTTTCTAAATACTTCCAGTGTAGTTTATAACTTAGCAAATGAATCTATTTTTAGTACTTTACTTTTTACTTCTAAACCTTTACCATGATTATGTTAATTAACAGGCATTTTACTTTAGCAGGATAGGAAAAACTACTTTCTCCATTATTTTATGAAAACCAAAGATTCCCAGTGGAATCAAGATTATCTTCCCCCTACCAACACTTTAATATGCAGATTGAGGTGGCCTCTGACAGGTTTCCCTGTTATGAAGTTACTTTTTGTTATCAACATCAATTCAGGTTTCTATTTAATAATATCTTCCTGGAATTAACCATTTAAATATTTCAGTTTAGAAAATGCTTTTGCAAACTTCCCATAACTATCCATAACCACATAGACTCTGCTTAGTTCATCTCAAGACAAATTTCACCTTTACAAAACACATTTGCTTACTTAATGCTACCTTCTACAACTTTCTATATTTATTCAAGCCTTGTCTTACATATTTCCACCCTGATTTTATGAAAACCAGCCATCTCATCTTAGGGCAAAACACTTTCCCTTAAGCAAACTTATCAAACTTTAGTCAGCATTGACTATGAATTCACTTCCACAAACTTTTTACTTCTTTCTATATCTATTTAAGTCTAATATCCTTCATTCTGTTCTGTGAAGAAGAAAAAAAACTATTCAATTTAGGCAAAAACAATTTTTTAAAAAGATTTGTTATTTATTTTTTCCATGTCTTCCTTGTCTGTTAGTTGTGTGCTTTCTGTGTCTTGTCTTCTTTTTTAGGAGACACTGGGAACTGAACCCAGGACCTCCCATGTGGGAGAGAGGTGCCCAAAAACTTGAGTCACCTCTGCTCCCTGCTTGTTGTCTCTTGTTGTGTTTCCTCATTGTGTCATCTTGTTGCATCATCTTGTTGCATCAGCTTGCCACGCCAGCCCATCTCATCAGCTCACTGTCTTGCTTGTATTCTTTAGGAGGTACCAGGAACCGAACCCAGGCCCTCCCATGTGGTAGGCAGGTGCCCAACTGCTTGAGCCACATCTGTTTCCCAAACAATTTTTTAAAAAGAGATTTGTAATAATTTCATTAGCCAAAAACTTACAATTTTTATCATCTTAAAGATTTAACACATATAATGCTGATTTTATTAGTATCTTATAAACCTAGGGAGATTACACCCAAGCTAAATAAAATTGAAACCATCATAGCTTATTCAAGAAATGTTCTTTTTTCTTCCTTCCTCCACAAGAGGCTAAAACCTTTCTTCTTTAATACAATTCTAAAATTGTGAATAACTTTAGAAGCATACTGACTGCCATGTTCTGGAATATATTATAATTGTTTAATTTGTTTTAATCATAATTTAGAAAAGATCTTTCCATAGCTTTCAAGGACTTTTTCTTCACTTACTAAAATTTGGCCATTGGATTATTACTGTCATCTCAAAAGCTGTTAAAATTTAATTGTGGAATTACAGGAAAGACTACACAAAACAAGCTTAATCTATAATATCCTCTCTGTCCCTATCATTTTAATTTCCAGGCCTAGTAGACAGAATGCTAGGCTAAACTCACATCTCTCCTGTATTTCCACACCTCCCCTATATTTTCACAGAGATATGAAAATATACACTGAACAAACAGACAAACATAAAAAGAATTAAGACACACCAACAGAAACAGAGAGTTCACTAATTTGATCATAATTTTCACTCCTTTTCTATGGTACTGCTTTGCAATGTCTCCAAGTTCTCCATCATTTCACATCTCTGATTTATACTGCTTTTAAGATTTCCTCTGGAATCAGTATTGCCTGTCATATTCAAGGTCATTCTTAGAAACAATTTTATTAGTAACCAGCAACGAGTTAAGAATAGTTGAGCAGTATAAATGCAGTTAGGCATGAATTTAGCAGTTTAGACAGACAGACATTTAACACATATATTCTGGATTACTATTCTTCAGGAATACAGTTAGACTCAAAGTTCAGGAGTAAGCTATTGATGCAAAACTGGAAGTTCTTTTTAACACCTTGATAAAAATTCTGATCAAAATAAAATGTGAATAAAACTTAAAACATTGTCAAAATAACATGCTATTAAACTCTTCCAGTTTACACAGTTTTGCAATATAACTCAATCATCAACTTGGTGCAGGCAATTAGGTAAGGAATCTTTCATGTCTGCCTGTGCTAGGACTTATCCCTTTCTAACTTTCACTTTCCTTCTAAGCAGTGCACAGAGGCTTTTGCTGCTTATTCTGTGTTGGTAGCCATCTGCAATCTCCTAACAGGGCCCAGGCTATAGCCGCTGCTATCTGGAGGTCTCCTTTTTCCTTATTTAAGTGCAGTTACTCTGCTACCTGCTGTAGTACAGCCAGCATATCTGCCAGAGTTTTTAGGGCATCCCCATATTCTCTTGGGATTCCACACTTGTCTTGGAGGGCAGCCACCCCTCCCCACATGGATGTTATAGGCCAACCCAGGATTTCCCCTGTGGGTTCTCCTTTCCCTGAGCTCATGCCTGTTGGTGGTCCTTCCGTCTCCTGACTGTGGCTTGCCAATTGTTACAACCCAACTCCTGAAGGGCACGAGTTGGTGCGGCTGTGAGACCAAAGAAACACCTGGCATTTAGTCAGGCATAAGCTTTATTGGGACTTACAAACAGGAGAGATTCTTTGATGACGGCCAGTCAAAGAATGAGTGAAGATAGTGCTTGGTAAAGAGATGTGAAAATGGGAGTTGATTTATAATGGGTTTCAGAACAAGGATATTCCATAGGGTATGAGAACAGAGTTCCTGCTAGCATCATGTGAAGTGTACACATGGGGTATGATGATGTTTTCACTATGCTCATAGGAAGGACCTTTACCAAGGATGTTTACTGCTTTGGGAAGATAATAGTTTATGACACCATCTATGCATTCTCTCCCCTCTGGGGAGGGTTGTTAACCTTTAACTTATGTCTAGGTCATGCAGGTGGCTACATGCTGAGGACCTAGAGGGGCCTGGGTCCCCACATAAACTGTCCTCAAGAAGCTACCAGGCATTGGTAAACGTTTTTTCCCCCCAAGGAATTAGCAAGGCCTAGACTATATTAACCATTACTATTTCCCAATGTCTCGAACTGTTCACGGCAGAGCCAGTTCTGAACCTTAGGATTCTGCTTTTTTCTCAAGACTAGAAGTAGCACCTTTGAATTTCTTTATAGGGGGGGACTTAGGTGAGTTAACCCAGTTGGAAATGGGTTTTAGGTCATGACTTACCTACAGGTTCTGTAAGATTGGAACTGAGCTAAGCATGTAGGTTAAGAAGAAGAAGCTGAGCCATGGCAAAGCTAAGATGTGAGCCCTTGACTCTACCTTCATTTTAAGACCAGTCACTTGACTTGCATTCCCCTGCTTTATATTTAAATAAAAAAATAAAGTATGGTGTCTCACTAACCTTATAGCTCATATTCTCCAGCAGGAAACATTCCTGACAGTCAGACCATTGCCTTAGGCTGATTCTTTCACTTGGCTCAGCTATGTCCTACTTTCTGCTTGTCTTTTTTATTTTTTATTTTTTTATTTAAGAGGCACCGGGGAGTGAACCTGGGATCTCGTATCTGGGAAGCAGTTGCTCAACCACTTAAGCTACATCACCTCCCCTCTGTTTATCTTTTAAAGCTCAGCTACTCTCCTCTCTCTACCATCTCCCAAAGCCATCTCAAGTCACTTCACTAATCATACTTAGAACTAATTTCATCATTTAATTACATAATGCCCATATTACTATTTCCTCTCTCTTCTCTTCCCAGACAGAAACTACTCATCTTTCATACCTCTTCGTCTTTGACTTCTCCATACTAAATAATATTTTTGTTCTCTGTACTTAAAGATTGTATTGTCCATATCTCTCATTTGGCAAATGGTTATGATCTACCTTGTGATGTTTAGGCTAATGTGTCTAGTTTTTTATTGTCTCTTCATGATATTACACTTTACTATTAACCTATCTGTACCTGGGAAAATTTCCAGTCCAGTTGTTGCATATGGAAATCTGTCATGTTATTTAACATTGTTGTATTCTAACTTGGGTGAGGAAGTGAGATCAATTAGATTCATTTCTAGTTTCCCAACTCTCTCCTTGCCCATAATGTAACTTTATCTAATTAAGGGCTAAGCTTTTGTCTGGAGAAAGATTCAGAGACCATAAAAAAGAGGATCATTTATTAAATGGATCCACATGTATTTTTTTCTGCCCCATATAATTATAAACCTTGAATCCTGGTCTTATTTTTTCACATTCTCTTGTTGGATTCTGAATAAATAATAGGTATTTAATAAATATTAAGGTGAAATAAATAAGCATATGATAATAGTCACTTTTTATGAATTTTAGGTACAGTTCAAATTATAAAGGATATTTAAGTTAATTTTTAAGTCAAACATAATTGCAATTTCTTTAACTTATCATAAGTGGTAGGCATATAAACTCATTCTTTAGATAAATTCTATTATCCTAACTAAAATATATCTTCTTTATGAATTCATTTTTATGTTTAATAGAGACAAATAAGCAAAGTGCTTGTGTGCACTACACACACCCACACCCACACCCACACAGGCCTTTGAAAACCCCTTTTAAGAGTTCCAAGAATCAATCTTAATATTTATTGCAGAGGGTGGGGGTATGGAATGGGGAGTTAATGCTTAAATTGTACAGGGTTTCTATTTGTGGTGATGGAAAGTTTGGTAATGGAAGATGATAATGGTAGCACAAAAATGTGAATGTAATTAACAGCACTGAATTATATATTTGGATGTGGTTAAAAGGGAAATTTTTGATTGTATATATATTAGTAGA
The DNA here is from genome assembly GCA_029593785.1 of Cabassous unicinctus. Taxonomy (NCBI): domain Eukaryota; kingdom Metazoa; phylum Chordata; class Mammalia; order Cingulata; family Chlamyphoridae; genus Cabassous; species Cabassous unicinctus. Next base: position 1,878 of record JAQZBX010094738.1, on the reverse strand, counting down.
ATAAAAAACAACCAGAGGACTGTACAATATAAACAGTGAATCCTAACATAAAGCACAGACTATAGTTAATAGTACAATTATAAAAATATTCTTTCATGAATTGTAACAAATGCACCACACTGACATAAGGCGTTAATAATGGGGGTGTGGGACTATATAGGAATTCTGTATTTTCTGCATGAGTTTTCTGTAAACCTACAGCTTCACTAATTAAATATATATATATGGCAGGGCTAGATGGCATTTTTTGACATGTTGACCTGTCCACCAGTTTGGTTTTGTACAAAATCCATTGCCTGGATTTTGGTTTCATCTTCATGGACAGGTAGGAAAACAAAAATATCAGCCAGATTCAATTTAAAAGGATATAGACTCATTTATAAATTAATTCTTTTACCAAATATTTATTGTGTAGCCATTCTTTATAAAATCTATTGATTCATGCCCAGATATAAATTATTTAGGCTGACAAAATTCATAGTTTTCCTTGGATATCCATGAAGCCAAACAGTGGCTTCCCCCACTCCCCTAGCAGCCACCTCCCGTTCCCATACATAAATGGCAGCCAGCAATGACTAGAAACAAAGGACTCTCTCCCAGTTCCTGAATACAGTGACATTCATTCTGAGAGAAGCAGGGGCAGCTTTTTGAAAGCCAACTTCTTCAGCTCGACAATAACACACAATGAGTTATTGACTTGTTTATATACGGAGCTCTTTTCAGTAACTAACTCTGACTCCCACAGTCTGGACAAATGATTGATTTCGTGGTTAGAAAAAGAGAAAGCTCTCGCACTAAACTCTGTAGTGCAAACTACTTCTTCCCCATTTGTTCCCTAACTGAATAGGACCTTATTAAAATGCACTTTCCAAAAAAATACCTGCAGCTGGCCTTTATAACCATGTTTTGTATATATAAATAAGTAATTTGTCCCAGTCTTTTGTATATTAACAGACCATTGGAGAAACTTGTCAATATATAGGAAGGCTGATTGTCCTGTTGTTTATGCTAAACTGTATTGGCTATATTGTTCTGCATGTAAAATATGTAAAATAGATCAATATTTCCAGTTATTGGAAATAACTGTTATAGCGAGATACAGATACTTAGTTTTCTTGTTGGGTCATGTTGATTTATTAACATCATTATACACAATACATGCCATCACATATTTCACATTTGAATCATTAGATTCAATGTTCTTCTGAATACAGAGAAAACTATAAATCCAGACTCACAGTTGAGAGTAGTGCGAGTTTGGTTGGACTAAAAGGTTTTTTCCCCTTTGGCTTGTACCTATCTGAAATGTCAATACAAATTAGGTAGACAGTAAAATACCAGCTTGCTTCAATTAGTGTACCTTTTCTAAAGATATCAACAATTGAACTCCAGAGTGACCTTTTTGGAGTTACTTTCTCCTGTAAAATAGATTTTATTTTATCTTAATGTCACCTTAAAATTTTTACAGAATTAAGACTGTGATTTTTATACATGCACTTTAAAATATTTTTGGGGGGAGGGGTTAAAAATGCAGAAAAGAAAAGCCATCCACAGATAATGAAAACATAAAAGGAGATCATTACTGTTCTGTCTGTATTTCTCCAGCAGGGGGTCTTGAGCCCATTTCCTTTCTCGGATGGGAAAGCATAGGAGAGCTTCCTGAGCCAGCAGATGTTTCAGGAATTCCTCAAAATTAAGAGCACTTTCAAGTATAATCACAAGGGACCACAAGTTTTATATAGAACCATGTATTTCTAAACTGTGACCATTTAGGGCTTTAAAGAGGGTGTAACGCCTACAACTTAGCATTAATGGTGTTAGGCAAAGTATAGTCTGAAAGTTAACTACCACTAGAGATAATTTCTTTGGAATCTGTTG
>JAQZBX010094737.1:0-11984 GCA_029593785.1 Cabassous unicinctus | reverse complement strand
AGCCCCTTCATTGCCTGTATCATTCCCTTCACCTGCATATCATACAATCACTTCCCAAAGACTAATGCAGAGAAAATACACCCCAGAATCTTTTTTTCAGTTTTGCTCTAAAACACTTATAATACAAATTTCCAAGCCTTTCAAGAGTTTCTAAACACTATTTATGCTTTGAAGGCTAGTCACCATTTAGAGAATCCAAATACTAATCTCTTTTTAACACAGATATTAAATTGCACAGTCTGACTTTGTTTTGATTCCTTGTATTTTCTAAGAAATAAATAGTAATTTTCTATTTGTTTAGAAAATTAGCACCTCTTAATAGCTTATGTATTCTAAAGCAGAATTAGTCCTCTTGATACTTCCACAGATGTACAAAAAGCAGAATTAGTCCTCTTGATACTTCCACAGATGTAAAAGAAATAGGCAATGGTAATCTCATTGTAAAGACAAGAACATAGAAGGGGGCATGTGACCATGTGTAAATCAGATAAACTAGAATGCAGATTTATTTTGAAATCTGGTCTTGCAATAATCATTAAGCATGCAATAAGACAAAATTAGGCAAGAAAATCCAAATTTACTGCTCTAAAAACTAAACATAATCCAGTATTTGAAATTAGACAAAGACTGAGATATCCCCAAGAATTTAGGTTGACTGTTTTTTCAGCTTTGTATAAATGGGTGTATTTTTACTTAATAGAAACTGGAATAATAAAAAAAAAATTCATTGAACACGTAATAGCCTGTAGCCAGGCACTATGCTGTGTATTTAATATTTATAACATCCCTGGGGTGTAACTGTCATTATTTCTGTTTTCCAGATGAAAAGAAAATAAGAAGAAAAACGTAGCTTGCTCACCATTATACAGTTGGATCTTCTGATTTGAAATGTGTCTTCTTAATGGTGATGACCCTGAGCCTATGAGGATATTAGAGCTTTTGAAATTAGGTAATATAATTGTATATATTTTATTTTTACTGTCTGTTTTTGCTGTTGTATTATTTTCTAAGGAGAGTAATTTCTAAAACCCAGCTTTCTAATAATTGATGAAACATGATTAACCCAATCATTGCATTCTCTAGAGTAATCTTTGCATGTGATAGAATTGGCTGGAATGCCACTTTTCATACCATTGCATCACAAGCTACTCTTACCCATTGGACCAGGATCATGGATGAGTTGTGGCTTTGTTCATGGATTTGGGGTATTTCACATATACCTCTGAGAGTCAGGAGGATACTGTCTTGTCTTGCATCACAGATTACTCCTTCTGTTTACCTGGGGCCTGGATTATCACAATATGGGACAGGACATAAGCTTCTTGGGATAATAAAATGCTGTAACAGCCTAGGATAAAAAACAGAGCACACAACATCAGGAATCATCCCCATTACTCAGCTTAAAGAACCATCATGCTCAGCATATGTACATCTTTTAAACTGCAGGTTTTTCCAATTGGTTTTATTATAGTTTAGCAATTTTTTTCCAGAAATATATTCTTATCCCTGTGATTACTTATTAATTATAAAGGTAAACATGTACCTTTACAATAAAGGTTGTTACCACCTTAACCAAGTGATTAAATTTAGAAACACCAATGGCGGGAAAACCTGCCATTCTATACCCCCTGCTGGGATGCAGTAAGAAGTACATATTTCTCCTAAGGTATCTTCTCACCAAAAACATGTTACACAAATCTAAACATGAAAAAAAAATCAGATAAATGTAAAATGCAAGGGTGTTTCAGGTTAAAATGACTAATGACAAATAATAATTAATGCAAAGGGTAAAACTTGTTTAGTTCCTGGGTTGGAAATTAACAGTTAAAAGTGACTTTTTCAGGAAAACAGAAAATTTAAATATGACTGTATATTAGATAATATTGAACTAATAAGTATTTTAAGTGTGAAATTAATATTGTGGTTTTTAAGTGCCTTTATTCTTAGCAGATGTATATTGAAATAGGTAAGTGTGAAACATTATGTCTACTACTTTCAAAGAGTTCAAAGAAAAAAATGTATGTAGAGAGACATATATATATATATAGAGAGAGAGAGAGAGAAGTTTGTATATGTGTGTTAATTGGACTATTCTTTCAACTTTTATGTAGTTTTGAAGCTTTTCAAAATAAAAAATTGAGAGAACAAAAGAAAGTGAATATCCAAATTGCTATTTTTCCTTCTAAGTTCCACTCATTCCCTCTAATCCCCAAAACCTATGAAAGAAAGAAAAGGAAGGAAGGAAGGAAGGAAGGAAAAATATCGAATTTCCTTAAATAGCCTCATTTCAGAAAATAAGATCTTACTATACATCTTCTGTTCACCTTGGATTTGATTTCTCAAGGAAGAAGGAAGCATCCACATTTAAAGACATCATGAAATGGTACACTCTCATGAGGTGGCCCAGATGCTTCAACTCAGACTGTGTGCTAGTATCACTCCTGGGATACCACATGACATGCATGCCCCTGCACCATTACCCCACAGGATACCCATTGCAGTCCCTGGCAAGGCTCCTACCATTCTCATCAGGCACATCTACTTATGTATCTGGCTCACTTGAAGGCAGCAGCTGTCATTTATTTTAGTCATTCTTTCATTCATCCTTTCATTACAAAATATTCACTGAGCACCTACTATAAGTCAGGCCCTGTTCTAAGCACTAGGGATCTTGCAGTGAACAAAGGAGTCAAGCATCCCTGATCTTAAGGAGCTTCATATTTTAGTAAGGAGGAAGAAAGACAATAAACCAATATACAAGCAAAAAGAATTATAGTCTATGAGTGGTATGACAGTTTGAAGTTTTTTTATGAATCCCAAAAAGAGAAAGATTATGTTGTAGAACTAGTCCCTTCCGCATATGTGAGTTCCTCTTTGATTGGACTAAGTCAGTGAGGCATGACTCAGGTTACGTCTCCACCCTCTCACTGGGTCCAAAATGAACGGAGACACAGAGAGAAAGGAAGTCACCATTTTTGACCCTGAAATGTGAAAGGAGGACTCAAGGATCGCTAGCAGCCAAACTTAAGCACGAAGGCCACAAGAGGCTGGGCTCACAGAGTAGCTTAAGCCTGAAGAGACAAACCAGGAGCAACTGAGCCTGTAAGAGGACGCCCTGAAAGGGACAAGCACTATGCCTGGGTTGCCCACAGCTGAGCTCCAGGAGATGGTAGATTCTGAAGGGGAAGGCAGGGATCTCCACAGAGATTACAAGTCATCTTGACCATGTGGCAGGACCTCAGAATCACCAGTAGCTGACTTTGGTGAGAAACCACCTGTGAGGATGCCTTGATTTGGACATTTCATGGCCTTGGGACTCTAAGATTTTACCCCTAATAAATTTCCCATTAAAAAATCCAACCCATTTTTGGTGCTTTGCATTGGCAGTCCTTTGGCATGCTAAGACAAGTGGTGAGTGCTATGAAAAAGTAATGGAAATGAAGATGGTGGAAGGTACATGTAGTTTAATTGACTTGTCAGAGAGGGCATCCCTAAGAAAGTGACAATGAAGAAAGACATTTCTGAAAGAAGTGAGGGAGGGAGTTACATGGATGGATGAGAAAGAGAGCAGAGGAAGGAGCCTGTGCAAAGCCCTATGGTAGGTATGACAGTGCTGGAGCATTTCCAGGAGGAGGCTGTGTTGGCTAAAATGGTGTGAGTCAAGTCAGAGTCAAGAGTTTTGAGCTGAGGAGTGACATGATCTGTGCCAGGTTCTGAAAGCAGCACTCTGGCTGCTGCACTCAAAAGAAATTTTGGGAGTAGGTCTAGGCAGGGGCAGAAGCTCAGAACACAGAAAGGAGGGTGGTGGGAAGAACCTTGGTAGAAGGAAGGAATAAGTAGGTCTGTCAGAGAATTTTCCCTCCTGTATTGCAATCAATGAGAATGATATGATTTACATAATTGTGGAAACTGAACCTTTTGGGTTTAATATTTGTATGAGGTCAAGTTGCAATAATGAAACTAGAGCTCAGATACCAGCTGGTAGTTGGTGGAAGAGCTAACAATTATCCTGTCAGTACTTGGCTTCCTGATGACCTTCCCTGCTGCAGTGTGTAGCCCACATGGACATCCACCTACAGCCAGGAAATGGCATATTCGTTCTCACCCAAGTCAGATGGCAGGTATATAGTTTATTCATGTCTGGATGAACTTTGGCATCTGGTGTTTGTTTTTGTTGTTGTGTGATGCCAGTAGATTTACCAGTCTTTAAGTATGCATCCTGGAGAAAAAAGTGCAGAAAAAGTGGAAAAGAAATGTGATATATTGCAAGCTTAGAACATTTACCAAATAGGAAAGTAGGCATGCATGTAAAATGTATGATGATATCATAAGGATGTCACGTTTTTTCAGGAGACATTTTAAAATAGGGAACCATTCTATATATAACTGAAACTTGGCTTCCTGTAGTCCAACCTGGTTGGAATTTTCTCTGTGGCTTAAAGTCTTAAAATATTTTGCTTGTGTATTGCTAAGCACAGCTATTTATTCTGAAAGTGAAGACCTGGATTGCTTTCATCTGTCATTTTGAACTCATAGAGCACAAACCCAATAAGAAAGCTATTAATAAATTTTGATTTAGTTTCTGTTTTAATGTTGTCGTGAATATGTTTCAATAATCATGGCAAGGAGCTCTTAAATTACCAAAAAAAAAAAAAGGGAAATATCTCTCATATAAAATGTCTCCTTTAGTATTTTCTTCATCAATGTGAATTTTACGAAATATTCTACATGATGACTTTGTTAAGAGATGCTATGGTTTATACCTTTTCTACTGCCAAAATGGATATGAAGTGAATATAATAAAGAACACATGTTTAGAAATATCATTAAAAGTGGAACAGAAAATCAAAAACCTTGGAGAGGGATGGAAAAAAATGATATGTTCAAAAGACAAATTCATGTAATTATTCAAAGGGAAAACTATATTTTATCTGGGACATCCTGGCAACTAAAACATAAAAGGAAACACAGTGGGCCAAATAATTTTTTATTTGTATTTTTTCACATCATTATGCCCTTAAAATCATTTCAGTAAGGATTTATTGCATAAATCATTGTAATGTTGTTCACTATCTCTAATGATATCTCTTACAATGAATAAAACGAGATGTAAAGACATTTTCTCATATACTGGTACTAGGATGGCCCACATGATGGATTACTTGTTTTTGTGGCAATTTTTGTGTCATCATTATAAACAGGGCCCTTAGGAATTAGTATCTCTGCTCCTGTATATTAATCCACTGTTTTCAGTGGATAAGTTGGGGTACAACAAGAATGAAAATAATGTCTTTTGAGCCACTCTGTTTCAAATAAAGTTACTTGATCCATGGTAGAGCAGAGCCTTGTGAAAGTTTCACCCACAAATAATGCTTTGTGAAATTGCCTAAAAGGTATTGAATAAGTGTTGCTTAAAACTCATAAAGCATTCATTAAATAATCTTTGATACTTAAGAAACAAGCAAAAAAGATTGGAAAGAAATTTGTTTATATAATTTTCATAATTGGCTTAAGGTCTTTTTAAATAATTTTGCTCTAAGCATTTTTAGATTTACTAAAACTGGCCAGGTAATAAAAATCTGTAAGTTCTAGGACATATACTCAACCCCACTACTGTTCAAAAATTACTGAAAATAAAGTCCCAAGAATAATTGCCCGGGCAGTTCAAATGGGTCGATGGTGCTTTTTAATCTTAACAGTAACGGATACATTTTCCTTTCTAAAATGAGTTTCATTTGGGTCATTGCCTCCATTATCATGTACCGGTGACACATCAATCTTTTCTAGTCAGCTGAAACACAATCGTCCCCTACCTTATTTGTCTTACTTTCTACCTCCTCTTTAATGCTCTACACAAAGCTAACTCATATACAGCTCCAGATGAAAACCATTACCAGTGTTGGAGTAACCATCTTGACTGGGGATTCTACAAATGACAAGGATGAATTCCACTGCCTCATTTAAAGAGTAAGGAAATGATCGTATCAAATGTTAAAAATAATGAAGAAAACATCTTTATTTGGTATTTTATTATTATGTAAATTCACTTGGGCTGTTAGTACTTTAAGCAGTGGCAAAGTGAGTGATGATTGGATACTTTTATATCCCTGTGGGTCTATAAGTACTAGCTGGTATATCACAGATACCAAAGGAGACAGCCTGTTAGCAACTTGGTCTCCTTAGCAGTGAAGATTGATGCTTTCTCACTTGAGACAGAGGGAGATCATGAGTCCACCTGTCCCTTAGCTTCTCTGGGACCAGAGATATCAGTGGGTCCTCTGAGAACCACAGCAGAAGCCATTCTTTCTCTTCAAGAATCCTGAAAACGGCAGGCCACAGAACTCTTTGCTGCTTGCCTTTAGGCTGACCACCATTCCAGAGGCAAATGGAATCCTGCATTCCTGTTCACTCCCTCTCACTGAAGCAGAGCTCCATGCTTCTCAAAAAACTTCCAGGGCACAGCAGCTGTTCAGCTCAAGAATAGTTGTTGGTTGGATTGCAGCTGCAAAGGGAGAATTGCAATGGACAAACAGACACCATCTCTCTACAAGCACCCAACACCACCCTCCTGCCATTGCCTACCAAAATCAATCCTCTTCCTAAATGAATGAGCTGGCTGGTTTCCTAACCATTGGCATGTATTCAGATTGAGCAATACCTCTTTTTTGGTTTTTGGTTTTTGCAAGGTTTACTTCCCTGCAATACTGTTGTGAGGCACATATATATGTGGAAGGCTTTAAGTGAATTGAATTCAGCCCTGCAGTGAATATCATGGAGAGGGAGGCAGTCAAGATAGGGAATTAGGGGATCAAAGAAATAGACAATAAGTTGTCCAGCCTCCTGCCTGCATTCTAAAACAAACAAGGTTAGACAGATGTTTCCAGGGCTCAGAGGGTCTCTATTTTTACCTTCTCATCAAAAATCATTCCACTATCCACCCTACCCCCACCCCTCGACAAACACATATGGTTCTAAAAAGGCAGGAGGATATGAATTACTGCTATCATCAAAGGTTTGAGAAATCTGTGGGAATTCATAGCCACGATTTCCAGATTGCATTTTTAACCCGATTCTGAGAACTTTGTCACTCCTATTCAAAATTAAAGTAAGAACAAAAACACTTCTAACTTTCTAAACTTGGAAAAGTTTTTAAAAAATAATACAACTTTCTTCTACCTGGAAAGGCCTAGTTTACATAAATTCCCTCACCCCCACTTTACCTCTGACAGTGGAATTCTAAACAAAGCAATCACTCTGGCAGATGAGTCAGATTTGCTTATTGTATTATATGCACGCAAGTTAAAGGAATGGGACTAGCTCTCCTCAAGTTATTTATTGGTGTCAAGAGGTACAATTTAAAAATCCTGCTCTTTAATTTTCCCCCCTCCTATGACAGGCAGATTGCTACCCCCACACTTTCTTGAAAGTGTACTAAATATTTGAGCATTAAGAAACCCTAATTTTTCCTCATAAAACTACCTAGAAATGTTTATTTTGATTTATGTTTTTAGACAGAGAGAACCCTTTGATTTTGGGGCTTTCAGGTTTTGGAATAAAAGGATTTTAGGTAAATTAGCTGTTAAAACTATTCTTATTATGCTCATAGAAGCTGCTAAAAATAATCAGTTCATAGGGCCAAAAATTCATATGCTGTAGTATTTTCTTCCTGACAGATATTTCAGAATCTGTCCTAGAATAGAGGATGTGCATTTTACTTGTAACAGAATAAAATTATCAAGAAAATGACTATTGCATCCATAAATATTAGGTAGTGCTAGTATTTACATAGACAGGGCTTTCCAAACACTTAAAATGATAAACGCCCAAAGACAGTTTGAGCTACATCTGTCCATCCTTGTTTCTGACCCAACTCAAGAAATACAGATAAGCCATAACAAGTGCAAAGTTGCGAGTTGCTTTCTCTTTACTTGTGTGCTTTTCTGTTTTGTTGAGCAAATGTGTCCCTCCCTCTATTGAATGGTGGCGGCTCCCTCCTTTCCTTGGCCCCATGAGACCAGCAACTATTTAAACATCAGACACATTAGCGCTCTTCCAAAAGACAAATCTTTGCTCATGTTTTCAAGCATGGAGACAAACATAGGCAGCAAACATGAACAGCAATTTGGAATTTACTCTATTCCCCCCCACCCCCACGCCGGTTAGAATCAGCAAGATATGGATGTGTGCGGTCACTACAGAGTTAAGCACAGCAAGAGAGTGCAGGTAACCTTGTGTCTGAAAGGCATTTGGAGAGGTGGTTGGGCCCTATCCCCCAGCATTGGGGTAAGGAGGCCCATATGCTCTCCATTTCCAAAACATGAACTATTTGCCTTTTCCTTTAAAATATCCAAAAAAAAAATTAGACTACAAAAGATTGCTTTATAATTTATTTCAACTTTTCCCAATCCAGAGATTGAGGGAACTCTAATATCTTACTTAAATTCCATTTTTAGCAATTACAGCCTCTTCCCTCTGCCCACTGTGTAAAAGACAAATAACTCACAAATTATTGTTTTAACAAACCTTCAATTCTCTCGGTTAAATGTGGTTCTCTAAATTATTAAAGGATGCCTTATATTTGAATAGCATTTTATAGTTTATAAAAAATTCTATCATATGGATTCTTATTTGACTACTATCCCCGTCTCAGGTAAGGCAAAACAGATATTGTTCCCAGGTACAAAAAAAGGATCTGAGGCTCTTAGGCATTCAATAATTTGCCTCAAATCTTGTAATTTAGAGTTAAGACTGGTATTGAGCTCTTACTCGATTCCCAATCCAGTGCTCTCTACTCCAGAAAATTTTCTTTCATCCTGAATTCCATTTGGTATTATACTTCCTTTGGACCTTCTCAAACTTCTTGCTCTTCAGATAAAAAACCTGGATAAGAATATGATGGGCTTATATAAAAGCATTTGCATAGATGAATGCACATACTGCTAAATAAATGGCCTTATGTTTTAGGACTACAATCATGATGCAGACATAGCTTAAAATCCACACTGCCTATAGATATTTTCCCAATTTATCTACACAGCATTCATCCTTGAATGATCACCTCTGTCCAAATTTGGTTTGAGCGTTTTCTTCTTTTTACATTAAATGGGGATTGGTGTGGCTTTCATTGGCAGTTTCAGGAGGAAAATGAAAGAGCTGGTACTAAGAAAGCTAACTTTGGTTCAAAATTTTCCTGTGTGATCAGAAAAGATATATGTGAATAGTGGTAACTTTCTGAAGGTAGATGTTTTTACGTACTCCCCTTGCAATGCCCTGCAAAGAGATGGGATCCTTTAATGAAATGGTGATCTATCCTGCTCCTTCATGGCTGCCTTTCTATTTGGTGTGCAGTCAACTGTGTATTTAATACAAATATTGCTTCAGGATTTCCAGAGCAGATAAGAAGGCTGCCGATGCCAGAATGCAGTGCAGAGTGAATCTGCACACAGGTAGCACAGTGAAATTTAGCTTGGTGAATAATTACCATGATGATCATAATTAATAATTATCTTGTACCAGTGGAGGATTGTACTAATTGGTAATCTCTTCTCTTAAAAGTCCTAATATTTTATTTCTGCTTATTGCTAACTATCATGTGGAATGCTAATGGAAACTTGGATGACTGGTATTGTAATAATTATAACTGTAATCACATTCAGCAGCTAATCTCTAATTAAAATAAATCAGATGATGTAGCGAATTGGCTACACCCAGTTGTGTTTCCAATAATATATCTTATTGGGAAAAATTATTTTCTTCCATTGAATGCCTTTGAAGATCAGATAAAAAATTATGTGGATGTGTTGTATTTCTAAGGAGATGTTTTCTGTGGTAATAAGGAGGTTAATTGCATATTCATCAGTTGATGGAGTTTCAGGATAAATACAAGTTAGCATGCAATAAGTACCCCTGTTCCTAAGGGAATTATAATATTGTTACCATGCCATTATATGCAGGTCATTCTTGGATGTTCTACCAGTAATGAATGTATGTATACGAACCTGAAATTTCTTGACTGAACTCTGAAGAGCAATCAGATAAATGTATCCATGCCAGTTTTAAAACGTTGCATTGTGTGATAAGAGGGAGATAATGTTTTCTTTTTATTTATGAGCATTCTCCAAAATGATATTTACAATTATCACATATATATGTTTATTATGTATATATCAATTCAAATATCAGTCCATGCTAGCATTGATGACTCACATCAAATAAAGCCAAGGAAGGTGATAATAAATGCATATATGCCTGTCTTCATGTGGATGGAAATGGAGGGCAGGACAATCTCTTAAAATGGCAAATGTGAGTAATAGCTACATTAAATATAATTTTAGAAATATTTTGTGCTGCTTTCTGAATCTTGTATCTCCCTGCTACACAGTTCATTTTTTCCATTTAATTCATTGAGTCAGCAAACTTTTTCTGTAAAGGGCTAGATAGTAAATAGTTAAGTTTTGCAAGCCATATGGTCTCTGTCACAATGACTCAAATCTGCCAGTATAGCAAAAGCAGCCACAGGCAATATGTAAAGGAATGGGTGTGGCTATGTTCTATAAATTTTTATGAATTTTATTTATAAAAATAAGTGGTGACTGGATTTGGCACAAAGGCCATAGTTTACTGAACTTTGATCTATTAAAATATATTTATGAGCACTTATGTACTAAGTGCTATTCTAAGTGCAAGAGCTACAGGTTAAATAAGAGATACAATTTATTTATTCATCAAGCTTTCTCTCTATTAATTGAATACCTACTACATATATGGTAATATGCTAGGGGGATCCAACAGGGAATGAGACATTTTCCTTGCCTTCAAAAGGTTTAGAATTTTGTAATTTGTTTGTGTGTATTGGATGTGGTTTATTTCTGTGGTATGTTTTTTTAAAAATCTGATTAAAAAATGGGGTTTGGTATATAAAATTTGTGCTCTGCATTGTTAGTTCCCCCACCAATTTTTGATGACCTTGATGAAAGGGAAATCTAATGGTATGCACTTATGCTTTCCTATCACATGTAATTTGGTACTACTATACTTCATTCTTAGAAGCAGAACAATTTTTGTTCTTTATTGTATACCCATATTTTGTAGTTTCTATTCCTTGGCATCAATATTCTACTAAGAAGAATTGCTTGAGGCAAATTAAGGACAAAATATTTCAGCTTTCTCAATTTATTTATGTAAAGTTAAGGTAAAGAGATAAAAGAAAAATATGGCAGACAAAGCAAATTATTTGCCTCTAATGACTCAATATCTTTTTTTTTTCTATACTCTTGAATTCTTTAAAAGATGTCTGTCCAGCCAGAGGTAAGAGAGAAACTTACAGGCAATGGAGGACTCCTGAAATATGCAACAGCAGATCTTTTTGGTGAGTTCATCAAAGAGTAGGAAAGGGAAATCCCAAGACAATTTGCATGTAAAAAGAAGCAATTCTTTTGGGTATAGCCATATATATGTTTGTGTAAGGCTTGTGTGCATTATCATGAATATCCATGGAATAAGAAGAGTAGGAAAGGTATCTGTAGTTTCTTAGATCTGCATTAAGAAAAAGGAATATCCCACAAGACCTTGCCTAAGTAGAAAATCAGGATTTATGTACCTCAGATCTCAGTTGCTCTGTCTTTCAATTTTCAGGAAAAGAGGCTAGAAAATTAGGAAAGAAGATCCAAATGTGGCCTTTCATACCAAGAGAAATCAGAATATAGAGAATCACTGAGGAATCAATGCAAATAAACTCATACACACTTATTTATTCTCTATTTCCAACAATGTTCTATAGTTGTAGCTTAAAAATAAGGGCACCAAAGAAACGTAAAAAGTTATTACAAAAAGGAAATCTATAGACCCATATCTCTCATGAACATATGAGCAAAAATCTTCAAAAATATTAGCAATTTGAATCCAAGAACATATGGAAATAATTAAATATCACAACTATACTGTCAGTTCAGGAAACTGAAGAACACTGACTAAAACAGGTTTTG
>JAQZBX010094736.1:0-11992 GCA_029593785.1 Cabassous unicinctus | reverse complement strand
ACCAGAGTAAATTCACCAACATATTCAGATGCCTAGACATCAGCAAAAAATTACAAGCCATACTAGAAAACAGAAAGAGATGGCCCAGCCAAAAGAACAAACCAAATATCCTAATGAGATACAGAATTTAAGACAACTAATCAATGATAATCATACAAATATCCTAAATCAATTCAAAGAATTGAAGGAAAATATGACTAAAGAGATAAAGGATATAAAGAAGACACTGGGTGAGCATAAAGAACAATTTGAAAGTCTGCAAAGAAAAGTAACAGAGGTTATGGGAATGAAAGACACAATGGATGAAATTAAAAATACATTAGAAGCATAACAGTAGATTTGAATTGCTCAAAGACAGAATTAGTGATTTTGATTTTAGGGCCAGAACATTTGAACTGGAAAAGGCAGGAGTACAAGAAGAGAAAAGAATGGAAAAAATGGGCCAGGGTCTCAGGGAATTGAATGACAATGTGAAACACACAAATATACATGTTATTGGTGTCTCAGAAGAAGAGAATGGACAATGGGCAGAAGGAATATTTGAGGAAATAATGACCAAAAACTTCCCAACCCTTATGAAAGACATAAATATCAATATGTAAGGAGGACAAAGCACCCCAAACAGAATAAATCTAAATAGACCTGCTCCAAGACACCCACTTTTCAGAATGACAAATATCAGTGATAAAGAGAGGATTCTCAAAGCAACAAGAAAAAAACAAAACATCACATACAAGGGAACCTCAATAAGATTAAGTGCTGACCTCTTATCAGAAATCATGGAGGCAAGAAGAAAGTCATATGATGAATTTAAGTTACTGAAAGAAAAACTGCCAGCCAAGAATTCTGTATCCAGAAAAACTGTCCTTCAAAAATGAGGGTGAGTTCAAAGTCTTCACAGAAAAACAAAAACTGAGAGAATATGTTACCAAAAGACCAGAATTATAAGACATACTAAAGGGAGTGCTGCAGCCTGAAAGGAAAAAAACAAGGGTGAGAGGCTTGGAGAAGAGTGTAGAAATGAAGATTATTAATAAGGGTAAATTAAAGGGTAAAAAGACAGACAATAGTAAGATATGACAATGGAAAACCAAAGGATAAAATGGACAAAGTAAGTAATGCCTTTATAGTTATAAATTAAAATGTTAATTGTATTTCCCAGGGCAACCACTAAGAAACTAGCTAATATATACAGTAAAAAGGAGTAACAAGAAAATTAAAATGGTACACTACAAAATATGTATTTAACACAAAAGAAGGGAGTAATGAAGGACTAGAGGAATGAAAAGGGGCTTAAGACAAGTAGTAAACATAGAAAAATGGCAGATGTAAACCTTACCTTATCAGTAATTACATTAATGTAAATGAATTAAACTCTCCAATTGCAGGCACAGATTGGCATACTAGATGAAAATAAACATGATCCGACTACAGTTCATACCTATTATTTGTGGTAGTTGTGTTCTAGAAAGAATTCAGTTCCTATGAACCTCTGGTCACAATATTTTTGCCAAATGATCAATACATAACCTTGTGTTATGTGTGTTTCTATTTTAAAATACTTTATTTAATATATATTGTTGATTCATTAGCATTGAACTCATGACCAACAGTACTGTAACTCGTGCCTGAATGAAGCTTATCTAACATATGTATTTTCTCTATAAGACACAGCACAGCTTTCTTATGCTTAGGAAACTAGACAGCACTTCAGCACTACACCTGGACATTTAACAGCAAAACCTCCAATAAAAAGCACAAAAGCGAAAAATAAAGTACTAAGTATACTGAAAAAGGACACTTGTTTACAGTGAAACAAGGCAGAGCATCACTTCGTTCAACCTCAACTAGGAATGTGCACATTGGGTGACTCAAATTTTTTGCCACTCTGCACATGTCCACAAATGACAAGAAAAATGCTGTGAGTGCTGATTTGTGGTTTACAAATAAATTTTAGTGAGTAGACAAATTTTCAACTATGGATTTGCAAATAATAAAGGCACAGACTAGCATGCTAGATGAATAAAGACACAAATAGGTTGAAAGTTTTTAAAAAATGGGAAAAGATATGCCATGCAGTTACCAAAAGGGAGCTGGAGTGACTATACTAATATCAGACAAAATAGATTTTAAGTCAAGAAATTTTTTTAGAGACAAAAAAAAAAAAATTTTTTTTTCCCAATGATATGAGTCAATCTATCAAAAAAATAAAATGATTATAAATATATATGCACCTAACAACAGGTCCCCAAAACACATGAAGCAAAAGCTGACAGAATTGAAGGGAGAAATAGATATTAATAATAGTCGGAGACTTCAATACCACATTTTCAATAATGTATAGAACAACTAGACATAAGATCAACAAGTAAATAGAAGGTTAAAAACACTGTAAACCAACTAGACCTAACAGACATCTATAAGACACTCCACCCAACAGCAGAATATGCATTCTTCTCAAGTGCAAAGGAAACATTCCTCAGGAAAGGCCATAAACAAGTCTCAATAAATTTAACAGTATTAAAATCATACAAAGTATGTTCACTAACCACAACGGAATGAAATTAGAAATCAATAACAGAAGGAAATTTGGGAAATTCACAAATATGTCAAAATTAAACAACACACTCCTAAATAAATGGATAAAGGAAGTCATCACAAGGGAAATTAGAAGATTCTTTGAGATGAATAAAAGCAACAACACAACATACCAATACTTATGAATGCAGCTAAAATGGTCTTTAGAGACGTATAACCTTAATGCCTATATTTAAAAATATATTTAAAAGATCTCAAATCAATAACCTAAACTTCCACTGTAATACTCCAGCAAAAAAGGAGAAAACTAAATCCAAAGCAAATAGAAGGGGGGAACAAATAAGGAGCAGAAATAAATAGTGATTAGGAAAACAGTAAATAAATGAACACAAGTAAAAGTTGGTTCTTTGAGAAAATCAACAAACTGGACAAACCTTTAGCTAGACTGATAAAGAAAAAAAATAATCAAATTACTTAAGTCAAGAATGAAAGAGGGAACATTACTAGCAAAATTACAGAAATAACATTATAGAAATAAAAAGATTGTAAGGGAATACTATGAATAATTGTATTCCCAACAAATTAGATAACCTAGGTGAGATAGGCAAATTCCTAGTGAGACATAAGCTACCAAAACTCACTTAAGAAATAGAAATTCTGAATAGACATATAACAAGTAGAGAGACTGAATTGGTAATAACAAATAAAATTTAAAATAAACAAGGAAAAGCCCAGGACCAGTTGGTTCCACTGGGGAATTATACCAATCATTTAAAGAAGAATTAATAATCAGCCCCTCATAAACTCTTCCAAATTTTAGGAGAGGAGACATTTCCTAACTCATTCTATCAGATCAATATTATTCTGACAGCAAAACCAGATAAGCACTTCACAAGAAAATAAAATTATAGACTTAAATCCCTTATGAATGTAGACATAAAAGTCCTCAAGAAAAAAAATAGCAAACCAAGTCCAGCAGCCTATACACCATGATCAAAATGTGATTTAGGACAAGAGTGCAGTATTGGCTCAACATACAAAAATCTACCAATATGATGCACAATATTAATAGAATAGGAGACAAAATTCACATGATCATCTCATCATCATTCAGTAGACACAGAAAAAGCATTTGACAGAATCCAATACCTTTCAGAATAAAAACACTCAAAAATCTGGGAATAAAAGGGAACTTCCTCAACCTAATAAAGGGCCTCTACAAAAACAACTAACATTATATTTAATGATAAATGACTGAAAACTTTCCCTTTAAGGTCAGGCACATGGGAAGCGGATGTGGCTCAATTGATAGGGCTCCCATTTACCATATGGGAGGCCCCGGCTTCGATTCCCGGGGCCTCCCGGTGAAGGCAAGCCAGCCCACGCGGCACGGTGAGCTGACACAGCAGGACGACCCATAAAAGGGAGACAAGCAGACACAGAAAAACAAACAGCAAATGGACACAGCGAGCACAAGCAGCAGGGGGGGGATAAATAAATAAGTAAATAAAATCTTTTTAAAAAAAAAAAGTCAGGCACAAGACAAGAATGTCTTCTTTTGACACTTTTATTTAACATTGTACTGGGTGTTCTAGCCAGGACAATTAGGCAAGAAAAAGAAATAAAAGGCATCCAAACTGGAAAGCAATAAGTGAAACTATCTCCATTTGCAGATGACAAGATCCTATATATAGAAAATCCTAAGAAGTCCATACACACACCCCTAAAAAAGCTATTAGAGCTAATAAGTAAGTTCAGCAAGGTTGCAGGATACAAGATCAATATATATATATCAGTTGTATTTCCAAAAAAATTAGTAATGAATAATCCAAAAATGAAATTAAGAAAACAATTCTGTTTTTAATAGCATCAAAAAGAATAAAATACTTAGGGATAAATTTATCCAAATAAGTATAAGACTTGAACACCAGAAGCAACACAATACTGTTGAAAGAAAATAAGACCTAAATAAATAGAAAGGCATACCATATTCATGGATTGGAAGCCTTAATGTTGTTAAGACAGCAGTGCTCAACAAATCAACCTACAGATTCAGTGCAATCTCTAGCAAAATTCTAACCGCCTCTTTTGCATAAATGGACAAGCTGATCCTAAAATTCATATGAAACTCAAGGAATCCAGAATAACCAAAACAATCATGAAGAAACAAGAACAAAGTTGGAGGACTCACATTTCCGAATTTCAAAACTTACTACAAAGTGACAGTAAGACAGTCTGGTACTAGCATAAAGATAGACATATAGATTAATGGAAGAGACTTGAGAATCCAGAAACAAACACATATATCAATGGTCAATTGATTTTTGGCAAAGGTGCCAAGACCTTTCAATGGGAAAAGCAAATAGTGCTGAGAGAACTTGATATCCACATGCAAAAGAATGAATTTGGACCCCCACCTCATACCATATACAAACCTTAGCTTAAAATTGATCAAAGACCTAAATATAAGAGAAAAAATTATAATGCTCTTAAAAGAAAACATAGCTGTAAACTTTTGTGACCTAGAATTAGGCAATGGTTTCTTAGTGAAAACTCCAAAACCACAAAGTAACAAAAGAAAAAGAAATAAATTGGATATCATCAAAATTCCAAAGAAAATATGCAAATGGCCAATGAGCACATGAAAAGATGCTCAACATCACTAGTCATTAAGGAAATGTAAATTAAAACCACAATGAGATATTACTTTACACCCATGAGGATAGCCATTTTAAAAAATGAAAAATAACAAGCATTGGTGAGATGTAGAGAAATTACAACCCTAGTGAGAATGGAAACTCATGGAGCCACTTTGGAAAATAATTTAGCAGTGCATCAAACAGTTAAACAAAAACAGTTACCATATGATCCAGCAATTCCACTTTGAAAACAAACACCCACACAAAAACTTGTATACAAATGTTCTTAGCAACATTACTCATAATGGACAAAATCGGAAACAATCCAAGAGTCCATCTACTGATGAATGGATAAATTAAATGTGGTAAAAAAAAAAAAAAAAAGTAATTAAATGTGGTATATCCGTACAATGGAATATTATTCAGTCATAAAAAGTAATGAAGTATGGGTGCATTCTATAACATGAAGGAACCTTGAAAATTATTCTAAGTGATAGAGGCACAAAAGACCATTTATTGTATGATTCTATTTATATGAAATATACAGAATAAGAAAATCCATAAAGGCAGAAAGTAGATTAGTGGTTACCAGGGGCTGGCGGTAAAGGATATGAGAAGTGACTGCTAATGGGTATAGGGTTTCTTTTGGGGGTAATGAAAATGTTCTGGAATTAGATAGTGGTAATGGCTGCACAACCTTGTGAATATACCAAAAACCTCTGAATTGCACTCTTTAAAATGGTGAATTTTATGATACGTGAATTATATCTCAATTTTTTAAAATAACAGAGCTGAAGAGCTGGTTATAGTCTTGGAGCAAGATGGTGAATTTGAACTCTCTCCACCAGATAAAAATAGGATGGTTCTGATACTTATAGCTAATTTGCCAACAAGCTAATTATATCCCTTGATAATTTTTTTAAATTTTAGCTCCTTTACTGTCAATACATAAGAATGTTTCGTTATAGATGTTAGTGCTTTGTCCTACATGTCCCTTTTTTACTAAATTTATTTATATACAAATTTTATATGCAAATAGATTGAAATTTTCTTTTGTAACTTCCATTGTTTTTTGTTTGAAAAATATTTACCACTCATCAGTAAGATAAATTCTTGTCTCTATTTTTTCTAAAATGTTTAATGGTTTCCTTATAAACAATGAACACTTTTATTAGAAAAAAATAAACAAAGGGAGGGAAAAACATTCCAGGTGGAGGGGGCAGCATGTGCAAAGACCCTGTGGAAGGAGCCCAGCAGGTATAAAGGTCGGTGAGGCTGGAGCAGGAGGTGGGAGGAAAAAAGGCAAACAGGGAGTGGGGAGGGAGAAGCCAGGCCCTGTAGGGCTTTGTGGGCCAAGTGAAGGAATCCTGATCTTACTTTAAGAGCAATAAGGAGCCATTAGAGGATTTTAAACTGGGCAGAGTGAGAGCATCACATGTCCTTCACCGGGGTCCACAGCCAGCAAGTGACTTAGTCAAGGTGCTGGACGCTTAGTAAGCACCCAAGGTCCACTGAGTCAGAAACAAGCCCAGGGCAGCTGGCCCTCTGGTGCCTCCCTGAGCCACTGACAACTGGGAGGAAAGGTCCTTCTCTGGAGCAGGATGGGAGTAGGCAAAAAATTACATTTCTCATCCATTTTAGCCCCTCCGCTGTGGAGTGGGTTGCTGCGTGGTGCATTGTGGGAGCACAGGCTCAGGCACAGAAGAAACTTTCAGCAAATGACCGCTTTGTTACTCATACAGCACAAATGGTCCAAAAAAGCAGGGGAAGAGATCCCAATGGGTGGGGTCGGTAGATGGCAGCTCCACAGGCCCCACTTTGCCTCGGAGAAGAGGACAAATCTGTACTGTTTGACTGGGGGATTTATCTGCCCTGGGGGAAGAGGGCCCTGCCACTGAGAATTCCTGCCTTGATCAGCATCTGAGGCTGCTTGTTCCTGGTTTTCAGGTTTAGGGTCTGGTCTGGCCTTTTTATTAGACTTAACATCCCCCCTCCCCTCCCCAGGTTGTGGGATGGAAACAGCACAACAGCAGCAGGGAAGGAGGTGGGCAAAGGGCTGGAAGACGGCTTCGCATGTGTCGGTGACTTCCCAGCATCCTCTTCCCAAGCCTGCAAGTGAGAGCAGAATCCAAAGTATCTAATGCACATAGCCAGGCTTTAGTGGAAGCCCTGTCGCTGCTGTTACTTGTTATTATTATTGGCATACTTATTGGGAAGCAGACGCCAAGAAGTTGGCAGCTTTAAGCTTTGGGTTCTCCTTTCTCTCTGTATTTGGCCAGGATAGGGACTTAGGGGTTTCTGCTACTTAGTAGGGGTACAAGAAGTATTTGCTGAGTAGACAAATGAATAGTGTAGTTTGCGGTTACACTTTAGGGCTTTTTACCCTCCACTCAGCCCACAGACCTTCTGATAAAGAGTGCTCCCACATTTGTTATATGCTATGTGCCCTTAAGAAAGTTTCTTCCCTTCCCTAAACCAGATTCCCTATTGGAGAATGGGGAGACGAGCAAATTAGATGATGATCAGCATGAACTGTCACAGTTCTACAAACCTTGCATCTAGTATTTTGCTATGCCCCTGACCTTGTTAAGGATTTATTTTCCAGGTTCAGCCAGGAGAAAGGCAGGAGGGGGAATCCCTTCCAGGTCTTTTGTTGGTGTTTCCCACCTCTGGGCTTTTGCTGTGATTCAGCATCCAGGGCTCCCTCCCTGCAGCTGCTCACAGCTCTGCCAACCTCCACACAGCTGGCTCCTTTTTCCTTCACCCACCCTAAGCCTGAGGCTGCACAGGCTTGGGGACACCTGGGTCCAGGAAGGCGCCCTAGAGTAGCCTGCAGGTCTCGTCTTGAAGTCTGACTTGATTCAGGGCTGGCAAAGCGATGGCCTTTGGTGCACTTACACTCACCCTCACTCACGCGCACAACACCATGGAAACAAAAGAACACACAGCGAACCCTTGGAAAAGCAGGTTTCTTAGCAACTTTACAGCCTTTGTTCCTGAGCTACTTGGAACTGAAGTGGTGTCTGATCTCCTGCCAGCTCCCGCCTGGTGATGGGGGGAAGGGGATGGCAGGCCTGCCTCTACCAAAGCTGAGAGCTACCCCTACCACCACCACCATTGGTCTGTCAGTCAGCCTGGGAAGCACAGGCCTAAGTTCTGGGTTTGTCCACGTTCTGAGAGAGGTCCCTACTACGGTTGCTTCACAACTACAACCACAAAATCCCAAGGCTTCATCATTCAATCAACAAACGTACTGAAACAGTTACTGTGGGCCGAGGGTAGTCTGGGCTTTGTCCCAGGCCCTGCAAATATAGAGATGAATAAGGTCTGATCTGTACCCTCAAGGAATTTATAACCTAGTGAGAACAGACACATATCCAGAGTAAAAAGACAGTGACTTGATTGTTGCCACTCTCTTTGTAACTTTACTTAAAGCTTCCAACTTCACTCCAGGGCTTTCAAATCAGACCTAAACTCCTTAGCCTGGCCCACAAGGCCCTTCGGGGCTGACCCCTGCCTACTTCTCCACCACCCTTTACAGGGCTCCAGCTCCTCACACAGGCCAAGGCTTTCTCAGCCACCCACTCTTACTGTTCCCTCTGTATAGAATGCTCCTACCCTGCTTCACAGCTTCGTTACATCCTTTGGGGCTTGGCTTAACTGTCACCCTCCTCCCCTTGAGAGAATTCCTTGACCACCCTATCAGGAATTGATCCCCACACACATCATTCTCAGCACCTTAGCTTTCTTAGCTCCCTTCATGGCACATATCCTGATATATACTGATTTTAGTCATTTGTTCATTGACTTGTTAGGCATCTTTCTCCCCACTTGACTCCAGGAGACCAACCTATGAACCAGAAGTTATTGATTTTTTTTCCATAGGCATTAAACTTTTCCAGTAACCCAAATAATTATGTGCAGTCTGCCAGTACCTGCTGAATTACTTCTTAGAAGTTTGCTTGGTAACTGCAGTTAAAGAAACAGGAAGTAGAACTTCCCTACAACACAGTACATACAGTCCTGACTTCCATACATAATTCATTTTTGATGATGTGACTAACGTCAAAAGTACAAAAGTCAAACAACAAATTTGTTCTGTAAACAGGTACACATCGGTTTCCAGGAAATAAAAAATGGTATATTTCCTATCACACCTGCCTTTTTAGACAGTCTTTGATGATGTATTTCCAACCTTTTCCAATATATTCAATTAGATTATTTGCCTTCACAAATCAAAAATCAGCAATAGATCTAAGAATATCCAATGGAGGCTAAAGGTTCACCCCTTTTGGCAAATCTAATGATTTCTAACTTTATGTCAATGATAGAGACTTAATGATACACATCTTTTTTAAAACAGCTTTATTGAGATATAATTCACATACCATATAATTTACCGATAAAGTGTACATTTTTTAGTACATTCATAAGGTTGTGCAACCATCACCACTATCTAATTCTAGAACATTTTTATTACTCCAAAAAGAAACCCCACATCACTTTGGCATGACCCCTCCACCACCACTACCAGCCTATTCCAGATATTTCATATAAACCGAATAATACAGATGTGGTCCTTTGTGACGGGCTTTTTTACTTAGCATGTTTTCAAAGTTTTTCCATGCTGTAACACGTATCAGTACTTCATTCCTTTTTTATGGTTGTTTTTTAAAATTTTTATTCTGGTAACATATGTACAACATAAAATTTCCCATTTTAACCACTTACAATTCAGTTGTGCTAATTACATTCACATTGCTACTATCATCACCATCCATTACCAAAACTTTTCCATCATCCCAAAAGAATCTCTGTACCAATTAAGCCTTAACACCCCATTCCACACTCTTGCCTCTGATAACCTGCATTCTAATTTCTGACTCAAATTTGCATATTCTAATTATTACATATATGTGAGGTCATACAATATTTGTCCTTTTGTGTCCGGCTTATTTCACTCAACATGATGTTTTCAAGGTACATCCATCTTGTAACATGTATCAGAACTTCATTGTTTTTTCACAGCTTTATTATTCCATTATATGGAGATACCACATTTATTTATCCATTCAGCACTTGATGGACATTTGGGTTGTTTCCACTTTTTGTCTATTATGAATAATGCTTCTATGAACTTTTTTTTTCCACTACCATTCTTTTTTTTAAAATTTTATTGAAGTATATCATTCATACGTGAACATACATAATAAGTACATAGTGAAAGTTGTGAACTTACAAAATAAACATGCATAACATCATATAGGGCTCCCATACATCACCCCACCACCAATACCTTGCATTGTTGTGAAATATTTGTTAGAAATTATGAAAGAATATCGTCAAAATATTACTACAGTACTAACTATAGTCCATACCTTACATTTGCTGTATTTTTCCCCCAACCCACCCTATTATTTTTTTTTTACTTTTATCCATTTTTACCTCCCCCCGTTTTTGCTGTTTTTGTGTCCATTCGCTGGGCAATTCTGTGTCTGTTTCCTGCCCTCTCTTCTCATCCTTCTCCTGTCTTCACTGGGATTCAATCCTCGGAACCTCTGATGTAGGAGAGAGGCGTCCTATCACTTGCACCACCTTAGTTCCTGGTTTTTCGGTACTTCTCGTCTTGGCTCTCCTTTGTGTCACTCTCCTGTTACATCATCATCTTGCTGCATGGCTCAGCGGGGCCTGGCAGTGCACCTGCGCACGGGGCCTGGCAGCCTATGCGCTTTCTATATTTTCCTTTTTTTTATTTTTACCGGGAGATACCGGGGATCGAACCCAGGTCCCTCCATATGGGAGACAGAAGCCCAACCATTTGAGCCACATCCATTCCCCTGCTATGTCTCTTAAGGCTGACCAAAGATACCTAGAGTTACAGTCATTTCCCATACAGGATGGTCATATAATAAATCAGGCTTGGTTTATCACCAGAATTCTAAAAACCAGACCTAGGGAGAAAAATTAGGCCTGAGAACACATGAATGGCTGCTTATATAGTGAATGTTTAGCCTACCCTGATTATCACAAAATCAGGACAGCGAGAATATTTGCACTTCTATGAACTTTTGTGTGCAAGTTTTTGTATGGACATACGTTTTCATTTCTCTTCGTATCTACCTAGGAGTGGTCTTGCTGGACCCTATAATTCCGCTTAATTGTTTGAGGACCTGCTAACCTGTTTTCCACAGTGATTTCACCATTTTATATTTCCCCCAGCAATGTATAAGGGTTTCAATTTCTCCACATCCTCACCAACACTTGTTATTGTCTGTCTTATTGATTATAGCCATCCTAATGGGTGTGAAATGGTACTTCATTATGGTTTTGATTTGCATTTCCCTGAAGGCTAATGACGTTGAGCATCTTTTCATGTGCTTATTGGCCATTTATGGGTTTTTTGTTTTGTTCTCTTTTGTTTAGGAGGTCCCGGAGATTGAACCCAGGACCTCATACATGGGAAGCAGGTGCTCAACCACTGAGCTACATGTGCTACCTACCCCTTATCGGCCATTTGTATGTCTTCTTTGGAGAAATGTTGATCTAAATCCTTGGCCCACTTTTTAATTGGGTTGTTGGTCTTTTTATTATTGAGGGGTAAAGTTCTTTTTATATCCTAGATACAAGTCCCTTATCAGACATATGATTTGCAAATATTTTCTCCCACTCTGTGGGTTTTCTTTTCACTTTCTTGATGTACCCATACTTCTTATCACTACTATGGTACTTTCATTATTCCTTTCGCACATTTTTATAAAATGAGGACAAGATGCAATAAAATAGTCAATTACTTTCTTTTTTTTTTTTTTTTAAAG
>JAQZBX010094735.1:0-11989 GCA_029593785.1 Cabassous unicinctus | reverse complement strand
GCTGTGAGGTCCTGCTGCATCAGCCCACGGCGCCGCGCGAGCCGGCCTGCCCTCACAAGGAGGCGCCAGGAAGCGAACCCGGGGCCTCTCATATGGTAAACGGGTGCGCTATCCATTGCGCCACACCCGCTTCCTGCCGTGAGGTTGCTGCATCAGCCCACCGCACCGCTCAGGCGGCGTGCCCTCACAAGGAGGCCTCGGGACGCGAACCCGGGCCTCCCACATGGTAAACGGGGGCTCTATCCACTGAGCCACACCCGCTTCCCCCCAGCTAAAGTTGAGCTTTCAAAGACCAGAGGGAAACGGGGCTCCTGAAACTCCTTGGAATTTAATATTTAACCCCCTCAGTATTTACCTGCTCTCCTATCAAGGGCGTCCTTGATGTGTTGTTCAGATCCCATAGAAACCTCCCCCCCACCCCTATCCACACTGCACAGCTCTGCCTTCAGTCAACACAGGGAATCTCAGAGCCTCCTGTGCTCCCAGGAATTGCCTTCCCCCTGGCCAGGGGGAAGAGGGCTCAGACTGTTCTAAAAAGCAAAAGAGCTGTCTTCTTCCCCTCCTGCCTTCCTCCAGTTCCATCCTGCCCAGGGTTCTGCTTGCCCTGTGATTTGGTGGGACAGCAGAGAGCTACTATTCAGGGTTCACTAGAGATTCCTGCAATTTTTTTCCCCTGAATTCTTGTTTTCTTTTTTTTTCCAAGCTGAAATTTTTTTTTTTTGAGGTGCTGGGACCAGGGATTGCACCTGGGACCCTCGTATGTGAGGCCAGTGCTCAACCACCGAGCCACATCAGCTCCCCTGAGTTGGCTCCCTCGTCTGTTTGCTTGTTGTTTGCTTGTTGCCTCCTAGTTGTTTGTTTGTTTGTTTTCTTTAGGAGGCACCAGGAACCAAACCCAGGACCTCCCACGTGGGAGGCAGGCGCTCAACTGCTTGAGCCACATCCGCTCCCCCTTATTTTAATTTTATTTCTACTAGCTTTGACTCTCGAATCCTGTTCATATATATTTATCTTTGCATTTGCAAAAAACCTTAAGTTCTTTGAGTGAGGAGGGAAGAAATAAGAAAGAAAACCTTATCTACTAGGCCTTTAATCATGTTAATATTTCCTGTTAATATTGGGAATGTATAACGATGATTTTGGCAGTAAATAAGGATTGTGTTGATAGTATAAATACAGGATTGTCCTTCTACTACAGGGTGTTAAGAGTTTGGTGATACATGGGGAAAATATGACCAGTGTTGTTATATATAGTTAACAGCAATACTGTCATGTTTCTTTAGCAAAAACAAAGTTGGTACGATATTAATGCTGAAGGTCAAAAAAATATAAGGAGTTTGGTTCTGTGAGATATGAATATGATTCAGCTTTTTTCCCTCCTCTTCACTTTTTTCATTAAGAAGGAGACCTTGACTCTGCCATTTAACTAATCTGTATTCATCTGTGTATCTTTCTGAGCCCTAGAGGAACAAATGATTGTTAGTTGGAATTAGATGAGTTAAAAGAGCCTGGAAAGAACTTTTTAGGAGTAATGTTTCCATAACTTGTTGAGCTGCATTTTTATGTTATTTTATTTTTTTGAATTTGAAACAAAGTTATTTAAAAATACATTATTTCCTGTTTCATACTTGAAAAGGAGCAAGTTCAAAAAAGCAACCAAGCACCGTTTTAAAATGACGCTGCTTCCGGCCCTCTGCTCTGCTTCTGTGCTGCTTGCTGGATTCAGAAATGAGTTTTTCAGTCCGTGTAAAGTGCGGGTGGGAGCTGGGCCCTGAGCTGAAAGCGAGCGCTTTGCTTTTCTAGGAACGTGAAAAGCTTGGTTAACACCAAGCACAGGCGAGTATTACAACACAGCCAAAATGCCGGCCTCCTGAGCTGCCCCTGGCATCTGCCTAGAAACCAGACTTTGTTTAGGAAACTTCTTAGCGATAGTCTTTACACAGAGAAAATGCGCCACTGGCTGCGACAACCACGGCATGGCTTCGAGCAGGACTGTTTTCTGCGGCTGCGGCCGTCCAAGGAAGAGGGAGGAGATGTTATTTGTCAAAGGTCTTTATTATGTTCACTGATAATATTTGGGCTTTGAATTTTCCTCCTGGTGGTTGGGGTGGACCTTTCCTTGGATAACCACCTCCTACCCCGCCACCTCGCCCGCTCCCAGCGTGAGCTCTTAGGGCTTGAGCTGAATTCCTATGGTCCATTCTACTTTGCTGGTGGTGTTTGGTGGTTTGGTGCTTGGGAATGAATTAGCTCTGAGCCTCCACAGCTGGGCAGGCTGTGGGTTAGGGAGTCATCTGAGGTGGCGGCAGGCTACTGAGGGGCTTGATGTGATTGTTTCAAGTTGTTCTTTGTAACCTGGGCTGAGGCTTCTTGTTGCTCACACACGGTGGTGGTGGTGGTGGATGGTCCGTGGGGTGATAGCTGACCTGAGGCAGGCGATGGAGAGGCGCTGGTTGAGGCTTCCTCAGGCGGCCCCGTGCCATTTCACATGGATACATGGCTCGGTGCCTGGCTCAGAGTCCACATTTGATAGACGTTTGTTGAATGACTAAGTAATGGAGCAGTGCCTGGTGGGGGGCCCTGTGTGGTGACTTTCTGGGTGTAGGAAGCAGGGTGAGGATTTCCCACAGGCTGTTCTCCAGGATGTGCAGCAGCATGTAGGGGTGCCTGCCTCATGCCCTCTGGAAGAGGAGACATGATGGAGAGCACTCCCTGTGGCAGGGCAGCTCTGCCCACCCACGAGGAGCTCACCATCTACCCTGGTCCTCAAAGGTGGAGGAGAGGAGCCTGAGGGCCCACATTGTTGTGCCTGTGTGGGTGAACCTCAGGGAGTGCTTACGTGTTCAGCACGGTGCTGTTTGCAAATCATTGAGACAACCCTGTAATCACCCTTATGAGATGACTGGTTATTACGTAGAAAGCCAGGAAAGCACAGCTCGTGGCTGGTTGACTCTAGCACAGAAGTCATAAGGGAGTAGAATTATTAAAGAAAAAACGCATATATCCGAACAAGAAAGGAAACTTAAACGGTTTCTCTTTGTTCTCCTACCTGATGCTAACAGCGTCACTCCTTTATTCAATCAGCAAACACTGGCTAAGTACCTGCGTGGTGCTGGGACTATTCCAGGTGCTGGGATCAGAAGACTGAACAAGGTAGACCCCTGTTAGAAGGGCTTAAAGTCTAGGTAGCGAGAAGGAAATGTAAAGAAGCATTGATGCGGTAGCAGGTGACGATGGACCTGGTAGCAGATCTTAGTTCTGTTAAGGAGCTCTGCAACTCAGCCTCTCTGTTCTCATTCTTGTTTCTAAAATGGAGGGAACAACACTGTCCTCTTGGGGTTGTTTTGAGGTTCAGTTGAATGATGGCATGTAAAAGTGACATATCCAAACATAGTGGTGGTCTGTAGGAGCAGAGGGCGCATAGAGAGGGCAGAGCTCCCTTACCTCACTGGGTCATTTCTTCCACGTTGTGAAAGTTAAAACCTCAGCCTGGGTGGTGATGGGGTCCTGGGCGTCTGTGCTGGCGTGGGGGTGGGGCTGAGTTAGCAAGATGGAGTCATTGTTCTCACTGCTTTTCTCTGACCCCATTTCTGCAGATAAATCCCTGCACCTCCCGACCTCAGAGGGCAGTGTGTGCGCAAGTTTGGCGTAGGAAGGGACTCCTCTTGGAGAGGCTGTTTACCTTCCTTTGCCTAAATCCCCAGTTTTATACCAAAGTAATCACTTATAGAGGACAAGATTTATGTTCTATATCCAGAGACCAGGATGTTTGTCCTGAACGAGATCATCTACCAGGCATGGAAGTTAAGTTTTGTTTCAAGTTCCGACTTCTGTTGATTGGTCGTGACTGTCTAAAGTGCTGTGTTCAGAAGGATTCTGAGGCCTAGTTCCAGGATCAGTAAGGGAGTTCTGTGATTGATTAGCCGTGTCTGCCATGGACACGGGATTAGAAAGTCAGGGCATCAGTGCCAAGAATTTTCCATCCCTGAACTAATCCATCCACTGCATTGTATAGGATGGTGTACATTAATTGTCCAACTATGTTTCTATCCCCATATCAGCCTTTACAACATGTGCAATATCAGGTTTTCCCAACCCTTCTCTTTTGGAAGCTGATTGCTGTAACCGTATGTAGTTTAAATATAGTTTAGCTCTGCATGTATGCCTTCAGTTTCTGCTAAGAAAGGCTGGTGAGTGTTGCTCTGTGTTAAAACTCCAGGAAGCAGGTCATAAAGTAAGCTAGCTTTTTCTTAGACTCAGTCATTAAGTCAGGCTGTGGGGGTTCCCCCACACTCACCAGAATCATTTTACGTGGGGTTGGCTGAGTGGTGGGTAGGTGTGGATGGTGTCTGATGTTTCTTAACACCTCCCCTTCCCCGCAGTGGTTGCCTAGGACTCACTTGGTACAGAAATTCGTG
The DNA here is from genome assembly GCA_029593785.1 of Cabassous unicinctus. Classification (NCBI taxonomy): domain Eukaryota; kingdom Metazoa; phylum Chordata; class Mammalia; order Cingulata; family Chlamyphoridae; genus Cabassous; species Cabassous unicinctus. The sequence continues at coordinate 7,571 of JAQZBX010094735.1, read as the reverse complement.
TTGTTACCTTCCCCACCCCTCCCATTTCTCACTCAGAAGACCAAACCAACTCTAGTAAGCTTTAGCTACAAAGCATTTTCAAATTCCACACTCTTTCTTACACTGGGAGGACTGGGCCTTGGCATATGCTCTTCCTACACCAGGTGTAGCACCTGGACACTCCGTGTCCACCTCTCTTCCTCATCATTGGTTCTCAGATGTCATTTCCTTTAAAAATCCTTGCCTGATCCCAAACTAGATGTCCGTCCCTCTCCCGGGTTCCCGTAGCGTTTGTCACCTTTTTTTAAACCTGCTGGTTTACTTGCCTGTCTCTGCATTGGTCTGAGCTCAGAGGACTGTGCTGATTTCAGTTATGTCCACGGCGCCCAGCACATAGTAGGTACTTGGTAGGGGCAGCTGTAGGTTTGTCTCCTCTTTGCCTCATGCTGCAATGGAAGTGGTGGAATCGGTGCTTAGCTCTCCCTGCAGGGCAGAGTATGTTTTGAAACTGCAAAACCTACAATCTGTAGACTTTTGAAAATAGCACTAGTTCTTATACTACTGAAATTCTGAAAGAAATTGGGTATCAGCTTCCCATGAGAAATGAGGGACCTCCTGCTGCCTTTTTTTTTTTTCCCCATAGGAATCTGCACAGGAGTGAAAATCACAGGATATGTTTGTTATAGGCAAATGTTTTTATTCACTTAGCCTGGGAAGATCGAGCACAGCACTGCTTCATTTGACTGAGGGCAGAGGTGAACTTCCGAGTAATCTAGTCATCAAATTTTATTTATTTACTTATTTACTTATTTATTGAAAGTACCAGGGATTGAATCCAGGACCTCGTACGTGGGAAGCAGGCTCTCAACCACTAAGCCACAGCCACTCCCCATCACCAAAAATTTTATTTTCAGTTTTTCCCACAAAAATTTTTCTAAAATTAACTCTCCACCTTTAACCCCCACCCTTCCCCCCCACCCTTTTTTTTTCTGTTACAAAACTTACTAATAGCAAACAGGAATCCATGCTTTTTCTAAGAGTGCTCCGGACCAGATCTAGTTTTCTTTGATGCCTGATGGGTGTTTGCTAGTGAGTGAATGAATGAATCAAGGTTGTCACTGTGTGTGAAGGGAGAGTGCTGGGGGAGTAGAACCCCTTCATGTCTTCACTGACCAGTCTCAGAATGTAGTAGGGTTTGGTTTTTGTATTTATTTGTTTATTTTGCCCTCCCCTCCCCCCCCGCCATTGTTTGTGCTTGCTGTCTGCTCTCTGTGTCTGTTCATTGTATGCTCTCTCAATCTGCTCGTTTTCTTTTTAGGAGGCACCAGGAACCGAACCCGGGACCTCCCATGTGGGAGGGAGGCACCTAATTGCTTGAGCCACATCCACTCCCTGTTTGTTGTGTCTCTCATTGTGTTTCCTCGCTGTCTCTTGGTTGCGTCATCTCACTGTGTTATCTTGTTGCATCAGCTCACTGTGCCAGCCTGTCATGTCAGCTCGCTGTCTTGCTTGTCTTCTTTAGGAGGCACCAGGAACCAAACCCAGGATCTCCCATGTGGGAGCGAGGTGCCCAACTGCTTGAGCCACCTCCGCTCCCTGCTTGTTGTGTGTCAAATTGTGTTTCCTCGTGTCTCCTTGTTGTACCATCTTGTTGGGTCAGTTCACCACGCCATCAGCTCCCTGTCTTGCTTGTCGTCTTTAGGAAGCAGCAGGAACAGAACCCAGGACCTCCTGTGTGGTAGGCAGGTGCCCAACTGCTTGAGCCACATCTACTTCCCAGAATGTAGTTTTGAGCCCTTGTTTGTGGGCAGGGCTTCTGGTTTCTTCCTTGCTGCCAGAATACCAGTTTATGTTCTTGCTAACAACAATGGCCCTCTCCAACTCTTCTTCCCACTTTTTTTTTTTTTTTTTCTTTTCTTTCTTCCCACTTTTAATTTGCTGTTTCAGTCCACAGTATGCTAGGAAAATGGATCAGCAGAGTTGTCTAAATTGGGGCCTTTGCTGTGAGTAACATATAGAAATATTTCGTACTTGAACTCTGACTTCTGTTTATGCTGATCTGAGCCCCTTAAAACGCTCACTTCCTGTGTCTCAACTGTCTGGTGGTTATGGGAGCAGGTAAGCAGCCTTTGAAAAGGTCAATTTCAGTGTAGAAAGCGGAACCAGTGACAGCTGGAAAGGGTCCAAACCTTTTATATCCACCAAAGGGCCTTATGATGTGCTTTTGCCAAGTATTTGTAGGCTGAAAAAGGAAAGAGGTGAGAAGGCTAAGTGTGGGCTGAGCCAGCGAGCATCATTGCCATGGAAAGATTTGGTAAGACCATTTGGAAGTTTTATCAGTACTCAAATGGGTATTTCCTTTTTATAAAAACTTAAAATTAAGCGGCTGATCGATAGCTCAGCTTTTATAGAGAAGTGAGTCATATTTATGCCTATGAAATAGTCTCTTGGGCCAAATACAAAAGGCCTCAAGTTGTTTTTTTTTCTTAAATCATGAAAGTCTGAGAAAGTTTCCATTTCAAGTATTGATGAATTTCTACACTTACTAGCAAAGAGAAGGGCTTGCCGATGTAGATTGATCCGCAACACTGAACCTTACTCTTTAATCTGAATCGCCTGCAGGGAAGTGGCCTCCAGAGAGCTCTTGGACCAGCCCCCACCTTCAGGCTGGGAGGGAATGCCTTTCCAGCTGAGTGCACTCCCAGCTCCCAGTTCTGAGACTGACAGTGAAGTCGTTAGCTCTGGAAAAGCCAGAGATAATGTTTCTCAGTCAAGAAATATTAAGAATCTAAGCATCTTTTAAAATATAAAAAAAGAAATATTCGGGGGTGTATCAGCCTGCCAAAGGGCTGCTGATACAAAGAACCAGAAATCTGTTGGCTTTTATAACGGGTATTTTTGGGGGGTAAAAGCTTAAGTTACAAGGCCCTAAAGAGTCCAACTCAAGGTTGCTTTCTCACCAAAGTCAATTGCCACATGTTGAAGCAAGATGGCTGCTGGTCTCTGCTTTCTCCTAGGGGCTCCCTCTTCCTCTTGAGGCTCCACGACTTTTGATTTCAGTGCAGGCTGGCACAGGGCTTGTCTCTTGGGGCTCCTATATCAGTCTCGGCTCTCTTCCCAAGGTCAGCTGTAAGCAGTCAGGCAAAATGGTTCATCTCTTCCCAGGGCTTCAGCTGTTTGAGCTTTTTCCTTTCTGTCACATGGCAGGATCAGAAATGAAAAAGTTCTCTCTCCTGTGTGTCTGCTTGAATGAGCATCCATTTATATCATACCCAGCAAGGGGGCAGAGACTCAGCCTGAGTCATGCCCTCTGACTAGTCAAATCAAAAAGCCTAGTCTTCACAGGTAATCTAATCTAAACATCTCAGCTGAATTTCGTGCAATCAAAAGGTATTAAGAGGAATAGATTAGTTTACAAACATTTTCTTTCTCTTTGGGATTCATAAATAGTCTCAAACTGCCACAGGAGGTCACGGGTTACTCCATACACTCCTTATACTCAAGGACCTGAAATGAGCCACAGCGCTAGTTCTCCTGATGAGAGTTTGAGTTTTTTCACCCCAGCCGTCCTTGGCTGATAGTTTGCGCTATTCCAGCATAGAGTGCGTGTTGGTAAATCTTTCAAGAAGGCAGTGGCATTTCTGTCATGTCCCTTCTCCCCCAAATAGTACATACAGCGAGAAAGGTAGACCATCGTAGAACTTTATACCTGAATGGGACCCTGCTCAGCTCCCAGGCCAGCAGCCTCCTGTTTTAGAGTTGTGGAAACTGAGGCTTGCGGCCAAGGAGTATGACTTGTCTGGAGGACACCACTCAGGGTGGCCAAGTCAGGGCTGGAGTCCAGGTATTACAACTCTGTTTCTTTAAATGACTGATACATGGACAGAGATGCATTCAGTCTCAGGCACAGCCAGAGATGCAATTAAAAGGATGAAACCCAGCTTTGTCCTGGCTGATTGGCAGAGCTGAGGAAGAGCCGCGAGGCCGGCCTGGGCTGGGTGTGGGGCAGTGGAGCTGATGTTCTTTCGTTGTGAAAGGTCAAGTGGCAGGACTTTTCTGCAGGGCAGTTTGGCAGTGTGAATAGGAAAAGCTTAACCCAGGAGTCTGCCCTAAGGAAGGAAATAAGGATGTGCATAAAGAATCAGCAGCCATAGGTTCTTTGTAGCATGACTTAGGTGATCATACTGAAAAACTGAGCCTCTGAAAGGGTATTGGTTAAAAAAGTTGTGTGGGCCTTGTGCCTGGTTAAGTACACGATGTGTGAGTGTGATCCGGGATTTGCTTAAAATATTCCAGACAAACAATGCAACTTATATAAACAAAAGGCGTTGAAGTTGGGAGATGATATAAGATGTGTAAAATGTTGATAAACATGACACTCGGGCCTTCATTATACTGTTCTCCTTGGTCTGAAATTTTCCATAATTAAAAGGTAAAGTTGTGTACACGAGTGTGTCTTGCAACTTTATTTTAGAGCCAATTCCATATTTTCTGTGGTAATTGCTCTTTCATCCTCTCTGCTTTGCCTGCCACACACACTGAAAAGAAATGTTGAGGTTCATTAATTATCGTGGAAAGATAGGATATATTTGGATGGAAAAGGGCTACAAATAGCAGGTACAGAATTATCTTACTTGGTTTAAAAAATAAACCCATATGCAGAAAACAGATGGAAAGCATGTACACCTAAATGGGTACTGCTGGGCAGGGTGATTTTTCTTTTTCCTCTTATCTGATTTTTTTCCTACAGCAAGCATATATCATTGATGACATTTAACAAACAGTCAAACTTAAATATGTTGCTCTTTTGGTTTAGGGAAGAGCATGGAGGAAATTAAGAAGGTGCTGCTACTGGTGCTGGGCTGTGCGGTCCAGGTAGGGATTGGACCTGCAGTGGGGTGGCTGGTACCATCTTGTGTTTGGAGTCGTGGGGATAAAACGCTCCCTTAGGAGGGAAGCTGTCTGAAGGCCTCTGGGTTCCTGGGAGGGAAGTGACCCCCATCTGAGGTGGCAGCTGTTTCTAGCACCAGGGCAGCGTGGGTAAGGGGCCGGGTTGGGGCTCCCTCAGGCCACGGTGCCACTGGCAGTTCTTCCCCTAGTTTGGGGCCATCTAGAGCAAGGATCGGCAGACTGCAGCTTGTGGGCCCAATGCGGCCCACTGCATGCTTTTGTAAATAAATTTTATTGGGGCACGGCCACGTTCATCCCTTTGCATGTGGTGTGTGGCTAATTGGTGCTACAACTGAGTAGTTGCAACAGAGACCTAGTGGCCTGCAAAGCTGGAAATATTTACCATCTGCCCCTTACAGATAAAAGTTTGCCAAGCTCTGTCCTAAAGCAGGGAGGTTCTGGATCTTTACTTGTGTAAGAAGCACCTGGAACTCATGCTTAGAACACAGTTATCACAAAAACAAAAACAAAAAAAGCAGACGTCTGTGTCCCATCCCAGCGTTCTCAGTCTGGGCTTGGGGCTTAAGAGCCAGCTTTTTAAAAACAAGCTCCCAGGTGACGCTGCTGTAGGTGCCTGAGCCAGTCTAGAGAATTAACCGTGTAAGAGCTGGTGGGCGGACAAGAGCATTCTTGGTTATAAAAAGGAAAACCCGGGGATGGGGCTGGGTGCAGCAGGGTGGGGCTCATTTTGAAACTGCATTTCTGTGGCTGTGGTGGCCCCACATTTCCTTGCAAAATGGCTTCCATTAACATGTGTAACCTCTCTGCAGTGTGAGAGGAAAGAAGAGTTTATTGAAAGAATCAAGCAGCTGGACATTGAGACCCAAGCCGGGATCGTGGCCCACATCCAGGAGGTAGGTGTGGCTTCATGGCGGGCGTAGCTGTGGCCTGTCGTTCCCATGGCAACTAGGGGGCCAGATCTCTCCACGGGTGGAAAAGTTTAACAAGCACATCACCCATTAGTAATTTTTGTTAATTTTCGGTTTCAGACACCACAGACAAATTGATTCTATTTGGAAAGGTAGCCATCAGCAAGTCAAAATAAAATTTGGATAAAAATAAAAAAAATAAGAAATAAAAAAAAAACACCTCAATCAAGTCTTCCTTTGCCTCCATTCATCTTGCCTTATATGGACTCAGACTATTTTTAAGAACTGTCAAGTGGTTTAGGCTCAGAATTTGATTTACAGGCCCTGAAAATGTATTCTGGCAAATGTCACCCTGCTTCGCATGGTTGGTCTTTATAGACAGAGATTCTCTGCTGCTGTCAGTGACAGAGCAAAGAAACAAGCTGCCACCAGTTGTGAAGGCAAAACCCGCGAGCCCCAGAAGGGCTGCCTCTGGAGACTCAGCCGGCCCGAGCCCTCCCCCCAGGGGTGGAGTGGGGTTCTCCACCAAGGGCCACTGCGCGGAGCTGGTTGAGCTGCCGGGCCTTTGAACCAGACCTTGGGTCTTCTGCCATTGGCGTAAGCTAGAGGGTGGTGGTCCCTGGAACCACAAGAGTTGCCGTGTGTTTTAATTCTCTTAGAGGATATGGTGTTTGCCTTTAGTCTCATTGGACAGATGAGATAAATGCATGAAAAAGACATGAGGACGTAGGAGCAGGTGTGTGCTTGGCACGGAGCACTGTGTCGGCGCCGGCAGATGGGCTTCCACTGCTGGCCGGGCCGCTGCGGGGGAGTGAGCTCCAAGACAAGATTTCGCATAGGGGAGGGAAGTGGCTTGTTGTGAGGTCCAGGGAAGCTGGCGTCGGGGGAAAGGCAGTATTTTCGTAAATATTCTCAGCCATTAGTGTCAGTGACCGACCACCCGTTAACTTAAGAACCACTGTGACTTTAGTTTTCCTTGTGTGTCTGCGTGTTTCTGCACGTGTGTCCCTGGGACCTAGACCCTGTGCAATTAGCCAGTTATCTGCCAACCTGTCTTTCTGGTCCAGCCAGCAGAATATTTAAGAAAGAAAATTAAATTATGTAGCTCAAAGGATCCTGCGTGATTCTCACTCAGATTCAGGGGCCGGCAGGGGGAGGAGGAGGCTGGATTTTGGAATGAGATGGGTCCTTTTTGAAAGTTGAGGTGACCACTGTGCAGCCCGCTTGAGCCCCTGAAGTCCAGCCACCCCACCCCCTTTATGGAGGCCCCGAGACACAAAAGGACCTTCCCAAGCATCGGGCACGGGCACGCCCAGCACCCGGCCTCCGAATCCCACATCCCTGCCTTTGGGATTCTGAGTTCTCTTCAGTCTGGGAGCCCCTGAATCACAACTTTTTCTTTGTAACGGGGAGAGGTGAGAATGTGGGCGTCTTCAGGAGCAGAGCAGGGTGGAAAACTGAACGGCCTTGCTCACAGCGCCCTGCTTTTGTATTTTTAGGTATTTTCTACCTCCACTTACTCTGAATGATTTAAAACCTTTTGTGAGGGGCAGTGCTTCACTGAATGGATACCCCTGGTTTTGTCCTTTTTGTTCTCACCTTTTTGAGGCCCGAGAACTATAATATTTTTTATCTTCCAAAAAATAAATGGGTGGGGGTGAGCGTGGGCTTAATATAGACTCTCTGGCCTCCCCTGGCAGATCTGGGGGGCAGGGTCGGGAAGATCAGGTCTGTTCAGCAAGTGTCTGTCTACAGGCTGTTCAGGACAAACTG
>JAQZBX010094734.1:0-11986 GCA_029593785.1 Cabassous unicinctus | reverse complement strand
GAATTTAAGGACATGCCATACATAGGGTAGTCAAGGGAGTAAAGAGTTTATTAAGAAACAAGAAAAGAATACACATGCTGCAGGGTGAGCATGTGGGGACCCCAGGTTAGCCCTTTTAAGACTTTTACCCCTCCCCCTTCATAATGTTGGTGGGGCCCCAGCTGTTTGCTATTCTGATTGGTTGCCTTAAGATCCCCCACCTGTTAGATCTCAGGGGAGCAACAGGAAGCCTGTTTGGGGTTAACAGGGGCTTCACCTTGACCCCAGAAAGAGTTCCAAGTGGGATCTCATGGTCAGGGTCTCGTGGGATCTTTCTGGCAGTTTTCCCCTCAGGAGGTTTCCAGGCAGGGTCTCACGGTCATGTTGTCTGCCGGGTCTTCAGCTGTGACCCAAGTCTTTCCTTTTCCTATACTAACCTGCCTCACATCTACTACCATAACAGCAAAGAAATCACCATCAATTCCAATGACTTGGGAGGCGGATGTGGCTCAATCGATAGGGCTCCCGTTTACCATATGGGAGGCCCCAGGTTCGATTCCCCGGGCCTCCTGGTGAAGGCAAGCCAGCCCGCGCGGCGCGGTGAGCTGACGCAGCAGGACGACCCAATAAAGGGAGACAAGCAGACACAGAAAAACACACAGCAAATGGACACAGCAAGCACAAGCAGCAGGGGGTGATAAATAAATAAAATCTTAAAAAAAAAAAAAAATTCCAATGACTTTGGAAGACATAGATGTCTTAGCAGCATTAATCAGGCAATCTCTTCCAAGTTCATCCATGTTAATAATTAGGTTTTCACTGATATAATGCTTCCTTGCAAGCAAGTCAGTAGTCACTAATCATTGATGTGGGGTGAATTTTCTGTTTGACTAGTTCATCTGCATATTTTAGAAAATAATTTAGTGCAATAATAACTACTGAAGTAGTTCCATCTCCACTTCTTTGTCTTGCAGATCAACCAGCTCACAAAGAACTTTAGCAGCAGGATGTTCTACCTCTAGTAACTTCAGGATGGTTGCTGCATTAGTCAGCCAAAAGGGGTGCTGATGCAAAGTTCAAGAAGTCTGTTGGCTTTTATAAAGGATATTTATTTGGGGGTTAAAAGCTTACAGTTACAAGGCCCTAAGAGTCCAACTCAAGATACTGTGAGAGGAACTTTCTCACCAAAGTCAGCTGCCACATGTTGAAGCAAGACGCTGGGCAATCTCTGCCTGGTCTCTCCTTCCTTCTTCCTCTTAAGGCTCTATAGGCCTAGCTTCTTCTGATCTCAGCTGTAGGCTGGCATAGGGCTCATCTCCCAGGGCTTCTTATATCAGTCTGGCATTGGGCTCATTTCTTTCTGGGCCTCCTCAGCTGCTCAGCTGCACACTATCAGGCAAATGGCTCAGCTCTCTTCCCGGGGCTTTAGTTGTTTGAGCCTTCTCCTTTCTATCATGTGGCAGGACCGAAATGACCAAATTCTTTCCTCTTCCGTGTCTTCTGTGAGTATCTGTTTATATCAGCCCAACAAAGGGGCAAGGACTCAACCCTGAGTCATGCCCTTCTGACATGGTCAAATCAAAGCCCTAATCTTAACAGGTAATTTAATCAAGACATGTCAGCTGAATCTAATGCATTCAAAGGATATCACACCCAGAGGAACAGACCAGTTTACAAACATAATCTTTCTCTTTTTGGGGGTTCATAAAATAATATCAAACTGTCACAGTTGCCCCATCATTAGTAATGGTTTCACCCCCAATATCATTGACCAACATTTTATCCAAGCCAACTGGACCGAGAGAACTGTTTACAATATTGGCAATAGAAGTTGCAGACATAAAGTTCTGGTAGTGGATCACATCCCCAGAGCTGTGGTCCCTAAACACAGACAAAGGTCCCTCCATCTTCACAGCAGGGGACGCATCAAATATCACTCACACCATGGGCCACCAGTGTCTTGTCCCCTAGACTGGGCAGCAACCACCACAGCAGTGGCAACAGCATGGAGTGGGCGTGAGCAGCACTGTGGATGCTGCTGGGTAGCACCACCTCAGCTCACCTCCCCACTCCTCAGGCCTCGCTATGGGGCAAGGCACAGGCTATTAGTGTTTCTTTTGACTATTTTAATGTGACTACTAAAAATTTTTTAATTACATATGTGGTTTGTTATTACATTTCTGAGAGACTGAAAATACAAATGGACAATAGCCAGAGCAAATATATATAACAATAGAACTGTGACCCACAGCCTCTGGGGCATCCAGCCCAGGAAGCCAAACCACAAACTCTGCAGCAATCACCCAGAATGGTAGGTCAGGACTTGGTCAATGATTGCCAGCTTCCCTATTTTTAGCCCCTCTCCTACAAATTCAGGACCAATCACATACGATGCCCCACTTCTAGTTAGCCCATCTCCAGCTTCCCCATGTCAACAGCCCTCCTCAGAGATCACTTGAAGCCTTCCCTTTTTTTTTTTCATTATAAAATTTTCCTACTCCCCTGCTTATCTTTGAGTCTCTAGCAAGCACAAGTCATGGTAGATGACTCCATGGCTCTGGCAAGCTCAGAACAAATAGTCTCTGTTAGATTTTATTTTGGTTGTCTTTATTTTCACATTTCTATTGCACAGCAATAGGTAGTTCTAGACTACCTTATTCCCTCTATTCCAACACAACTCCTGGAGAGCATGGGTTGGGGCAGCCACAAGACCAAAGAATGCACTCGGCACTGAACCAGACATGAGCTTTATTGGGACTTACAAACAGAAGAGCTTCTCCTAATGTGGCAATTGGGAATGAAATTAGTGCTCCGCAAGGAGGCAGGAAAATGAGGGTCAATATAAGGGGTTTCAAGACAAAGATATGCCATAAGGTATGAGAGCAGAGTTTCTGTTAGGGTCACATGAAACCCACAGAAGGGGCCTAGCAATGTTATCTGATGTTATTGCAGGAAGGGAATGTATAGTTCTGAGAAGATTACAATTTACAACACCATCTACACCTTATTTCCCTGTGGGGAGGTCTATTACTTTTTAACTTGTGTCCTGGGGCATGCAAGCAGCTATGAGCTATGTGTTGCAGGCTGAGTTTCCCTTAGGGAGGAATGCCAGGGCCTGGGACCCACTGGACCACCCCCATGCAGCAGCTTGCATTCCCCTTGGGACACATACTGCATCCACATTCCACAACAGTGCAGCATACAACAGAATACTAAGAGTCCTCCACCAAAAGCTAGTAAACCTGCAAAGACATGTTGCCAAGGCCAAGAGAGGGAGTTAAACCAGTTGGACAGGGGGTCAATAGCTAATTTATCAGTATGATTTATGTGCTCTTGCATATGATTTAAAACTTGTGAGACACTTTGAGAGTGATCAGGAATATATACACAACATTGAACATTAATGAGGGCACAGGTTCCACCCGGTGCCAAAGTAAGAATTTCCAAAGCCATTCTATTTTGCAGGACTACTTTACGCAGTTGGGTGGTTTCTTTATTTAGTAAAGAAATTGCTATTCTAGAATCATTAAGAGCTTGAGCAGTATGGTTAGCTAAAGCAGCTACATGTTTTTCAGTAACAATTGCAGCACCACCTGGTGCAATGATAGCTAATGGATAATACCACTGGGGGTGCACTTTATATCTAGCTTTGACCATTTCCCAATTGCTGGGAATTTGGGACAAAGAGTCATTTAAAGTGGCGGGGACATGTGGCTGTCCCCATGTGCATCGTCCAGTCCAGTTGTTCAAGTACGGCCATCCATTTTGCCCCCAATCCCACAACCACCCCTTAGGGGACAAGTAAGCCCTGATGTTTAACTGGGGTTATGCCATTGGAAAACACTCTCATTTTTTAGTTTAACAGTGAAGTTACACAATTCAGAAGGTAACTATCCCATATTACGATTCCCTCATAACGTTCCATACAGATGGGGGCAATACAAGATTCATCAGTCATCCTACCTCAACCATCATATACAGCATATCCTAACAGAGGTTTGGGTTTTTTCATCTGTTCCCTTACAAGGGAAAATATATATATTTATGAGTCTTATTGTAAGATGGCAGTGGGATTTCAATCTTAAAGGTGAAGTTCTCATCGCAAACTTGTTGATGGGCTGTACTCTGTCATGCCATCAAGGTATTCCATGCTGTCCAGTTTGCAGGAGCGACAGTCCAGGGAAGGCCAGTAGCACCTGCGGATGGTAGATCAGTGCAAACCCAACATTGGGTCCAATTGGGAGCATGGGTTATCGCAGAAGCCCACTAGGGCTAGGGCACTATGGGCAAAAAGAAAGATGTTTATGGGGAACAATAAAGGGCAAATCATGCTGGTCTAACAATATACAAGCAATATTTCCATTAGTAGACAGCAAAATACCAGGTAGGAGGGTTTATGGCGGGGGGGGGGTGGCTTCCAATACCATATCTTTTCCCCCTCTGAATTTTCTGAGTTTTCTACCATGACATCAACAGATAATTTAGGCATAAGAAGAGTCCACATAGATACACATAAGATCCCAGTGGGAATAGGAGGCCCTGGGTTACTAACAAAGATTTTTACTGGCAATTTTTGTATAAATTATGGTCTTATGACAATGTTCTGGGTGACTCCTATTCTCCATGGGCTTAAGATTCCTAACCAGTGAGGCTGCATAGGCCAGTACATGGCCAAAGGACCTTATTTTCCCCACTTTGTATAGTTTAAGGCATAGGCAACAACAGATTATTATTATTCCTCCTTTTAGGTTGTAGGGCTGCTGGCCCTTTAACTTGTTTTTGCAATGCCCACATTGGTCCTGCAGTTAGCATTTCAACAGGAGCAGGGGCCCTAGCTCGCAAATCCCTGCATTGAATTCAAATGGGTAAGGGCTGGGTACGGTCTCTTAGTCCACTGTTGTGAAGATCCATGGTCACCTTTTATTTCTTCCTTTAGAAGGCCATTCATTCTTTCTATAATACCAGCGCCTCTAGAGTTATATGGCAAATGAAAAGTCCAAATAATGTCCTGGTCCATAGCCCAAGACTGTGTGAGGTGACCAGTGAATGGAGGCCCTCAGGGTCACTGTCAATTTGGGCTGGCACCCTGTATAGGCCACTTACTTTTTCTAGGCAGCGAATCATGGCTTGCTGATTGTCTTTTCTGACTGGGAAGGCCAGCAATAATCTCATGGTGGTATCCGTGGCAGTAAAAGCCTATCCTGACCCTTTGAGTGTGGGAGGGGACCAATGTAATCCACTTGCCATTGTGTTACTAGGACCTGTGCTCGGCCAATATGTCCCATTATATGTTGAGGTAATTCCTGTGGTTGTTGGAGTGAACATGATGGACATCCACAGGTGATGTCCACAAGTTGTTGATGGGTGACAGGCAGCTGGAACTGCTGGGCTAGGCGCCATAAGGTCTGGTAGCCACGACGTCCATTTTTCTTGTGAAACAATTCCACTGTTTCTCCAGTCTCTGTGGTACAGCTCCAGACCTTTGCAAGTGCGTCTGCCTCAACATCCCTGAGAGGGGTTTTAGGGGAGTGGGCAAGGATGTGATAGTTACCTGTCTCCACTGGCAGGCATTCCATATGTCCTCCCATAGATTTCTTCCCCATAGAGGGTGGCCTATGACAGTTCATTGTTCCTGTTTCCACGTTGCCATCTAGGTAGTGAGGGTTTTGTATATTGCCCAACTATCAGTACAGATTGTTAGTGCATCCCCTGGCTTGTTTACTAAAACCATCCATACAGAACTTAACCCCCTGACTGCTCTTCCTGGTGCCTGTTTCCCACCAGATAGTGTCAGTGCTGGGCTGCACAGCCACAGCTGTCCATGCGGGAGGCTGTCTACTAGCTGAACCGTCCATGTACCAAGCATTTTCTGGAACAGTTCCTGTGTCCTTTCTAGTGGGCACTTCAGTGGCCACTTTGGGGATGGTAACATGGGCCAAGGAGTCTTCCACGTAAGACAATGGGCCTAAGATCTCATGCATTTCAGTACTTAATGGGCTAGAATTGAAGACACTGCATTGTAACAAGTAAGCCTTCCACTTTGTTAAGGTACTTAATTGTGCACTACCAGAGCAAGGCTTGTTCCCAGTGTCTGCATCATACTTAATTGTGCACTACCAGAGCAAGGCTTGTTCCCAGTGTTTGCATCCCACCCCTGGATAGGAATGGCAGTTTTCAGAATGGCCAGACACTTTTGGGTTGAGCCCTCCACTTGCAACAGGGTGTGCTATGCTGCACATAGTTGCTTTCCTAAGGGGCTATATTGCAATTCAGCCCCTTTCCACAACTGTGACCAAAACCCAAGGGGTACTCATTTAGAATGTTGCCTTTGCCACAAACCCCGCCCAAAGCCAATATTGGTGCTGGCCACATCCAATGCACAGGGCAAGTCAGGGTCCACTCCCCTCAGTGCCTGAACCTGTGCTATTGCCCTCTTTGCTTCTTCAAAAGCAGCTTGCTGGGAGTCCTCCCATCCCATGTATGACCTTTCCTGGTTAGCATATATGATGGTTTTAATATTTGAACTAGGAGAGGAATGAATTAATTGTTTTGGAGTTTGTGGTGTGGGAAAACATTTTACCTTATCAGTTACAGCAGAGGGTATAATTTTTGTCTTACCTAACCAAACAACACCCAAGAATATGACAGAGCAGCCAGGGCCCTGCAGCTTGTCCCAATTACCTATCCCTGGCTTTCAAGATGAGACACAATGGTCTCTGATTCTTCTTTTAATTCTGAAAAAGAGTTACTAGTTAACATAATATCATCAATATAATGAAATAAAGTTACAGCCTCAGGTTTCTTCTGTGCAGGGCCAAGTCCTTTGCCACAAGCCCATGACAGATGGTCGGGCTATGCATATAGCCTTGGGAAAGCCCTGTAAAAGTCCATTACTGACCTTCCCATGTGAAGGCAAATGCAGGCTGGCTTGACTTGTCTAAGGAGATACTAAAGAAAGCACTAGGGAGATCCAAAACAAAATGATAGTGGCTAATTTCTTGTAATAAACCAGCAAAGTTTAGGACCACTGCATACAGTAGTGGTGTTACTTTATTTAATTCATGGTAACCTACTGTCATGCACCATGTTCCATCGGGCTTTTGTACTGGCCATACAGGACTATCAAAAGGGCTGTGAGTAGTTATTATTATTCCCACCTTTTCCAATTCTTTAATTGTAGCCATAATTTCTTGGTGCACTTCAGGGGGTTTGCACTATTTGGTTGCTACAATTCTTCAGGGTGATGGAACCTTCACTGGGGGCCACTTAGCTTTTCCTCTTAGCACTGCGATTATTACTCTAAATCGAAGGCAAAATTCCCCTATGGTAGTTTGTAATGTGATGTTTTGGAGAATGTCAATTCCTAAAATAAATTCAGGTATAAGGGAAATATACACTGTATGTTTTGGGGGGAGGCAAATGTCCAATTTGTAAAACTAAAGTTTGTTTTTTTAGCATAAACTGTTTTCCCCCTATAGCTAGCTATGGGCAGTGCTGGCTGATGGAGTCTTGCTACTTTGCCATGAATTAAAGTACTTTCAGCTCCTGAGTCTACTAAGGCTAGTGCCTTTTTTCGATTGGTAGGGAACCAATAAATGATTAATTCAACATGTGGCTCTGATCCCGGGTCCCCGACTATTGCTCTTACCTGGGAATCTTGACCTCTCCCTTGTGGTAGGGGGAAGGTTGCCTGCCAAGTTTCTGTTGGGGGAGCAGAAAGGCTCTTGGATTTAGAGTGGCAATTCTCTATTCATTTTTCCTACCCCCCACCCCATACTCTGAGGGGGCAGTTTTGTAAATCTTTGTTTGTTTTTGAGGTACTGGGGCTGGGGATTGAACCCAGGACCTCATATGCGGGAAGCCGGCACTCAATCACTGAGCCACATCGGCTCCCCTGAGTTGGTTTTTTCATTTGTTTGCTTGTTTTTTGTTTTTGTTTTTAGGAGGCACCAGGGACTGAACCTGGGATCTCCCATGTGAGAAGCAGGCGCTCAACTGCTTGAGCTACATCTGCTCCCCAATCTTTTTTCTTTGGGAAGCTTTCTTCACAGCTTCATTAGAACAGCATTGGGTGGTCTATTGTTTCTAGCTCAGTGCCTACAGCGATAAGATCTGCCCACATTTGCTTACACAACATATGATTAGAGCTGTCATGCCCTCAGGGCACCTTTTCTGCCACCCAGACTCCTGCCCTTCTCCACCCCCCCCCACCCCCCGCAGCTTTCTGATTCCCCTAAATCTATCACCTGTGCAGCTTGTGACACAGGTTGCCCCACTAGGGGACTTAAGATTGACACCAAAGGCCCATAATAATGATTGGGGACAGTGTGTTACACGGTATCTTTCATTCCTGCAGTAAAAGCTTTGGCATCAGGCCCTGCAAAGTTGGCAGCATAAATGGCATGGTTGATCCCAACCCCTGTAACTCTTCCACAGATTGCCAGTGGGGGGTGGCATATCTCCTTCACTAGGCCAGGCAGCTTTGCATCCAGCAATCAACCATACTAATAGTGACACTGTCCTTGTTTCGCCAGAGGTGGTATATAAACACTGGCATAAAGAAGGGTGGGTGGTGATAAATGCTAATTTAATCATTTCTACTCCAGATAATACAACTCCTTCTGCTCCAGAGTCCCATACCTTAGAAGCCAGTTAGGCAGGGACTTTCTAGATTTCTGCCTGTATCTCCTAATCTCCTAATGAGGAGCAGTATGGTCCCTCGTAGTTACATGTAACTTTTGCTCAGGGAAACAGAGATGCTGGACCCCAGGGGGCTGATCTTGTGAGGACTTCCACTTTTGTTGTAGTAAGGGGCACACCCATGAGGGTTCCTCCTCCTCTTCTACCTCCCATTCTTTCTCTTCCTCCTCATCTGAGGAGTCCACAGGGTCCCATGGTTTAGGGTCCCACTCTCGAGTGGTCAATATTCTTCAGACATGGACTCTAGGCAGCCTGTGGCCCCTAGCCCAAGCATATCTACAAGCCAGGATTTCTAGCTGGTTATCAATGTGGCGCAGGTCATAGGCGATCTGTTAAAGAATCTTTCATTTCTGCCTGTGCCAGGTGCGTATCTCTTTCTGGCTTTAATTTCTCTTCAAGATGGCATACAGAGGCTTTTGCCACTTGTTCTGCCTCAGTAGCTATCCGCAAGGCTCCTAACAAGGGTCATGCTATTTAGCTGCCGCTGTTTGGCAGTCTCCCTTCTTTTTATTTAATTGCAGCTGCTCTTCTACCCGCTCTAGCACAGCTAGTGTATCTGCCAGAGTTTTTAGGGCATCCCCAGTCTCTCAGTGGTCCCTGCTCATCCAGGAGGGCAGCCACCCCTCCCCACATGGATGTTATGGACCAACCCAGGATTTCCCCATGGAGTCTTCCTTCCCGGAGCTCATGCCTGTCACTGCCAGTGGTCCTTCAGCCTCCTGGCTGGCTCGCCAATTGTTCCAACCCAACTCCTGGAGAACACGGGTTGGGGCAGCCACAAGACCAAAGAACACACTTGGCACTGAATCAGACATGAGTTTTATTGGGACTTATAAACAGAAGAGGTTCACCAAAGGCAGCAGTTCAGAGAATGAAAGTAGCACTCTACAAAGAAGCAGAAAAATGAAGGGCAATATAAGGGATTTCAAGACAGATATTTCATAGAGTATGGGAACAGAGTTTCTGTTAGGGTCACAAGAAACCCACAGAAGGGGTCTAGCAATGTTACCTGATGTTATTGCAGGAAGGGAGTGTATAGTTTTGAGAAGATTACAATTTACAACACCATCTGCACATTGTTTCCCTGTGGGGAGATCTGTTACTTTTTAACTCGTGTCCTGGGGCATGCAGGTGGCTATGTGCTGTGGACTGAGTTTACCTTAAGGAGGAGGAGCCCAGGGCCTCGGACCTACTGTACCCCCACACCCTCCATCTCTGACTGAAAATCTTGCCTGAGTTCATCCGTTTTGTTGTGTTTTTTTTGTAATACCTTGCTAAAAGCTGCAAGAAGTAGCCAACACACACTAACATTCTAGCACTTTCCAGCAACTTCTTAGAGCTGCACTTGCTCTGCCTTCCAAATCATCACAGGCAACAGTTTTACAAAATATTATATCATAATATAATGAGCTTCTCAGCCTGCACATAACACTTTTGGTCACATACCATTAGTGAGAATTTAGTCAAATCCCATCTCTCATTCAAAAGACAGCCAGAAAGTGCAGTCCCTAGCAGGGCAGCCACTTTTGTTTCCTCTGAGAATGTTGAAATTTACCTGAGCTCTGTGTTCCCGGGAAACAGGCATAGTAAAGGACTTCCCCCCGCCCCACCCCTTTTGTGTTCTAAGAAAGAGTTAATTGCAAAGGACCATTCTGCTCTCCCATATTCAACTAGAGAACTCACTTCTACCCTACTTCAATGACTCTCTTGTTTTATAAAACCCAAAGTATTCTCCCTTTTCTTTGAGCCATTCCCTAATTAATTATTACCATTCTCCCAATTTCAATAGCCTGAATAAAATCATCTTAATTGTCCAGGGCATTTTTTAAAAAAGATTTATTTATTCCCCCTCCCCCAAGATGGCTCCCTCATCTGTCTGCACACTATGTCTGTTTGCTGTGTCTGCTCATCTTCTCTAAGAGGCACTGGAAACTGAACCTGGGACCTCCCACATGAGAGACGAGTGCCCAACTGCCTGAGCCACATCTACTCCCCACTGGCTGTATCATCTGCTGGCTGTGTCATCTGCTGGTTGCGGCAGCTACAGAGTCTGCTGGTTATGGCATCTGCTGGCTGCAGTGTCTGCTCCTTGCAGTGTCTGCTCATCTTCTTTAGGAGGCACTGGGAACCAAACCTGGGACCTCCTATGTGGGAGGCAGGTGCCCAACTGCTTGAGCCACATCTACTCCACCTGTCCAGGGCATTTTGTCTTTCACAAAACACCACCTGCTACCCTACTACTAAACTAGAGCCACACTGCTTTCTGCTACAATAGCACCCCACTTCTGATGCTAATTTCTGAATAGAGTAATGCTAATAGTTCTTTGATCCCAAGTTTTTTTAAGTTTTTTAAATTTTTAAATTTTTTAAGTTTTTTTAAATTTTAAGGTATTTTAAAAAATTTTTTTAAATTCTACTCATTACCATCCTATCCATCAGGAAAGAGGAAAGAATATATCCAAGGCCAAATCTTTTCTCCTAAGAAATTGAGGTGCAATTACCTGCAAGGAAGGCTGGGAAATGTAGTCTTTACCTGTGCAACCAATTTCAGCTACATCTATATCTGGGAAGTGCAGTCATTTGCTGGACCACCTATCTATAAATATGGAAGAAGGGTGAAACAGATTTTGAAAGACACTTTATAATTTCAATGTAAAGAAGAAAAAGGAAAAGAAAATCTTTAGGATAATAATTATAGGCAATCCTAGGAAGATAGTTTTGCCCCAGAGGTAGAGGGAAACAAGTCCTGATTGGAATAAGTCAAAAGGCTCTGGGAACGATGTCTCCAAGAAAATGAAGTAGATAGAATTCCTGAAGTGTCTAAATATCTAAAGAGATTTAGGCAACTGATGGAGGAGAATGTGCATTTATTCATTCTGCAACTATTTATCATACACCTATTATATGGCAGGCACTGCTCTAGGTGCTGGGGAACAAAACAGCATATAAATAGCAAAATTACTGCTTCAAGGATCTTGCAATCCAGTAGAAATTCTAGTGCAGTTAGGGTTGAATGAGTGATAAGTACACAGAAAACTAGGAAAATATTTTAACTCTAGGGAAAACAAAAACGTGTATAGAAAAATGAAAACAATCACAATTTACTACATGGCTTGGCTGTGAATAGTGTTTACATAGCCATAATAGTGTTAAAAATTGAATATTGACCTAGCCAACATTACAATTTAATTATATTGGGAGATTAGGGGGATGGGAAGTGCTGGGGAAGTCACAGACATGTGCTCAGTGACCTTCTCCCACCCCTTGCCTACCCCCCCAGCTCCTTTTCTCTTGTGCTCAGATGTTT
>JAQZBX010094733.1:0-11986 GCA_029593785.1 Cabassous unicinctus | reverse complement strand
GAGTCAAGTTGTCATTTTTTATGTAGAAGTAGCATAGAGATATTTGTTCCAGAAATAAAATTTTAACTATTTTTTTTTCCATTTGGAAAGGACATTGTTAAGAAAGGAGAGTTTACTCAAAGCTTAAGGGGCAGGTGGGGGAAGGGGAGGAGGACGCATACAAGAAGAAGTTATTTTGGAACAATAATAACTTCAGATAAATGGACCTGAGAAAATAAGACACATTGCCAATCAGAGCTATTTCTCCTTTCTGACCTCAAATACTGTAGATATATTCAATAATGGTAACATACATAATATGCTTCGTCAGACATTATACCATGTGTGGGGGGGAATATAACCTTATGACACTTTATGATACAGGGAATATCACTGTCCCTACTTTGTAGAAAAGCGTCAGGCTTTTAAAGCATCAGGCAATCAGTGGCACAGCTAGGACTCCAGAATCCAAGACCGTGGTCACCATTTTCAGCTGTGTGTGCTGTTTCGTAACCTCTGAGAATAGACGTAGGTGATACTTCAGTTCTCAAACAAGGCTGAATATTAAAATATAGATTCCAGGGTCCAACCTCAAACTTTCTGAGTCAGAATCCCTGCTAATGGGACCTGGCATTTGTTCCCTCCCCCTTTTTTTGAATGATTCTCAGTTAATTTATAAGGTCAACTAGATATGAGAACCACTGAATCTCAGTGCTCATGATTGGGATTTAATGAGTTTGGGACACACTGGTGCTCCATAGAAGGCTCTCTGATTAAAATATCTAATGGAAGCAATATGAAACAGGTAATATTTGTCACCTTTGAAAAGAATTATTATTTAAAGAGAGATTAAAAAGCAATTTAGCCTCTTTTTATTTATAAATTTAGTTTTTGATTGCTATTTAATTTAATCATAGCCTTATCTTAGGGCTTAGTTTAATGCTTTTCTCCAAATTCATTCTGAAACTTATTTTTGTAGTCAGAAGCAGGAGCTTGATTCAGTTTGGGGTCGACTGCTTTTCATCTCTGTCTTTGGTTCCCCTTGATTCTATTGGACTAAATTGGCTTTGTGAAGAGAATTAGTAAAAGTAGCTCTTTATAATTTGTATCAGTAGCACCATCCAGTCTTTTGTGTCGTAAGCACTTTATTTATGTCTTTCTCACAATACGCTTTGATCATTTCTCCCGTGCTCTCAATAAATCAATAAAAGTTGATTTATTTATTTATTTTTGCCCAATTTGCTTGTTAGTGGCAGATTTGGTTGCTCAAACCCTAAGGCTCTCCACCACTTTGCTACTCCTTCAACCTTTAAAAAAATGAAAGATGGGGCTTCTGTCATAAAATAAATTTGGGAAACATTAGATGTAAACGCTGCTCACTTGTAGCTTCACAACGCACATTTGCATGTTAAAGGCTCTGAGGAGCCCTGCAGTAAAATCAACCCAAAGCACATCAAATAAAACTAAACACCTGTTTAACTTTATTGAACTCAGATTTTCCAATATTATTTGATCACGTAATCCCTTTTAGCAAGAAACCATTACAATAAACTATGGGAAAGGAGTTCCATATATTATACCACGAGAAAAAAAATTGGTTTAAAGGAATGAGCTCTCTTTTTATTTAATTGTTTCTGATTCTAGCTGAAAAGGCTGGCCATTCTCTCTGACTCTTCTCTGCAGAAACTGCAGTATTCAGCTCCCAGTCAGGTGTCAGTTTTCTACATTAGTAGAATGACTACTTAACAATTCACTCTAGTGCTGTGATATTCCTTGCCATCATAAATATTTTGGGAATATAATTAACATGTTAGCCTTTCCTCTATCCTACAACCTTATGATCTTTAAAATTTTTTCTCAATTTTATTTTATATAAACTCTAAATTAGATACTGTAATTTCCTTGGCTATGATTATTACTTGGATTAACTGCAGATTTGTGTCTGATAACAGTACTTTCTGAAAAGCTGTATCATATATTGAAGATTCTAAAAATGTTTAAATAGAAAATTCCACAAGATTTTAAAGAGAATATAATTAATTTCTTTACACTTCTTTATTTATCTCTTTGCTTTGCAGCATAATTCTGGACATGTGTCCACTTGCTGGCTATTATTTGAGCCTCTGATATGATGATTACGCAGGGAGGGCCACAGGACAGAGGCCAGGTAACTGCACACCTGAGTTGGAATCTTTGCCCTTAATTCTTTTTATTACTTGATTAACAAAGAAACTCAGCCTAGAGTAAGAAGTCTGAGAATATGTTGTGGAGCTCTAGGGCAGGAAGGAATCAGGTTTCAGGAAGGACTGAAATCTAAAAATAGAAAGTCATCAGGCACCAAGGCAGCCACTCATTCTGTCTTTCTGGGGCAATATCTTCTCTTTCTTATGCTTTTCTTTAGCTATTTCCGTTCTTCTTTCTCCTTCTAGACCTTCTATGCCATCCTCACATTCCCATCTCAGATGTAAATATTTACAAATTGCATTTAGCAACATTAGTTACTTTAGTTGTCTGTTGTATATTATATATGTATTATTGCAAAATTGTAAATAGTTAAATATTTTTGTACATCTAATAATGCATAAGAAATGTTTTTATGGTGAATTCTTAAACTATAGAATCATTTTTCTAGTTTATGTAAATTATACAATTTACATTTAATTTTGACATTCATATATAATATTTGCTTATTTACAGGCAGTCGAATAATATTTAATTTAAAAGATTTTTAATTTCGGCTCAGGTACACCATTGTTTGTCTATGTGTACTCCGCAATACATAGCAAATCACTTTGAACATCATCACATTGTTGGCACTTAGATAATGCTAAATTAAATTAAAATGTTAATGTTGTGTGCATCAATCAGCACACCCCACAAAGAATGTGCTTACTTAGCACCAGGAATAATAGTAGATCACCTTTTGAATACCCAAAAGTTCTATTTAGACCTTTTTATTAGGCAAGCTCTATTTTAGAATGAAAGGCTAGCAATGATTCAAACACAATAGTTTGAACCCATCAGGGGGCACTTCAGCAATGGACAGTGGACCTCTTTTAGCTTGAAGTTTCAGCTCTTTACTCCTTATGCCTAAGTGATCCCTAAGGGGTGGTCATTAGTCTCATCGGCTTGTGTGAGAAGTATTTTATCTGTGTTCTCGGGCTGTAAATTGTGCCTTTTTTCTTTGTTATTTTTGTATTTCCCGTTGCTTCCTGTCTGTAGATCAACCACTCACTTCTTCAGACCATAAAACAAATAAACAAAAATAATCCTGATGTGAAGTTTGAGGTTTTCAAGTAATAAAAACAGAGAAAGGAAGGTAGGCAGGAGGTGATATTTAGGGTCATGACTGAATCCACTCTGCAAATTCTTACATTGAGCATCAGGATTAGAACAATCCAGTGAACATGCCTTTGATTCAAGCAAAGGAAAATGACCACTTCATATATATATATATTATATATATATATATAATATATATATATAAATTGTAAATGGAAGATGCTGAGAACTTGTTCTCAGTTCATAGTAGTATAGTAGTTTTGGATGTTTTAGGAATCAAAAGGGATGATCTCGTTCTGTATGTAGTACACAACCAAGTTTCCATTGGTAACTAAAAATCAAAGAAAGTGACTACTTCCCCAAGCCATCTTCAACTCCATCATCAGTTGTGTGGTATGTGTGTGTGTACAATATAAATATATTTATAGATATACATATATATACCCATACATGTACATGTATGTCTACAATGTCTACATTTACATATATGCACGAATGTGTATATATAAACGATAATTCAAACCATAGCAACATTATATAGAGAATCATCCTGCCATTCTAGCCTTCAGGTCTCACTAAACCTAGGTAACTTGTTGCAATAGTATTTGAGAACCCTCCAGATTTGTCCATGCATATTCATTATACATATATATATCCTTTTGATTTACAGATGGGTTCTTACCATATATACTGTCTGTACCTTGCTTTTTTCACATAATAAACACAAGCAATGGTATTGCTGGGTCACATGGCAAGTCTATATTCAACTTCCTTAGGAATTGCCAAACAGTCCTCCACAGTGGCTGTACCATTCTACATTCCCACCAACAGTGAATAAGTGTTGCTATCTCTCCCCATCCTTTCCAGCATTTAAAGTTTTCCGACTTTTTAATAGCGGCCAGTCTAATAGGTATGAAATAATATCTCATTGTAGTTTTGATTTGCATTTCCCTAATCACTAGTGATGTTCAACATTTTTTCATGTGTTGCTTTGCCGTTTGTATTTCTTCTTTGGACAGCTGTCTTTCCAAGTCTTCTGCCCATTTTTTAATCGGATACTTTGTCTTTTTATTGTTGAGTTATATAATCTCCTTATATATCATGGATATTAAACGCTTATCAAATACATGATTGCCAGATATTTTCTCCCATTGAGTAGGCTCCCTTTTCACCCTTTTGACAAAGTCCTTTGAAATGCAAAAGTGTTTAATTTTGAGGAGGTCCCATTTATCTATTTTTCCTTTTGTTGCTCATGCTTTGGGCTTAAGGTTTAAGAAACTACCACCTACCACAAGATCTTGAAGATGTTTTCCTACATTTTCTTCTAGGAATTTTATGGTTGTTGTTTTTTTATATATATATTTAGGTCCTTGATCTATTTTGAGTTAATTTTTGTATAAGGTGTGAGACAGGGGTCTTCTCTCTATCTTTTGGATATGACTATCCAGTTCTCCCAGCACGATTTGTTGAATAGACTGTTCTGGCCCAGCTGAGTGGGCTTAACAGCCTTTTCAAAAATCATTTGGCTGCAGATATGAGGGTCAATTTCTGAGTTCTCGATTTAGTTGTGACCCGGCAATACCATTGCTAGGTATATACCCAGAAGAACTGAGAGCAGTGACACGAATAGACATCTGCACACAAATGTTTATAGCAGTGTTATTCATGATAGCTAAAAGTTGGAAACAACACAGGTGTCCATCAACTGATGAATGGATAAACAAATTGTGGAGTATACACATGATAGAATATTGTGCAGTGTTAAGAAGAAATGAAGTCGTAAAACATATGACAACATGGATGAACTTGGAGGACATTTTGTTGAGTGAAGCAAGGAAGACACAAAAGGACAAATACTGTATAATTGCCCTATTATGAACTAAATATATTATGTGAAATATAAATATATTATGTGAAATATGAATATGGGTAAAATTGCATATATAAGACTGTTTTTCTTTGAAGATGAACAAATATAGGTTAATACTACAAAATGCTAATACCAGACAAAAAACAAACATTATACTAAGTGAAGGAGACCAGACACAGAGTACAACATATTGTATGATTCCATTTACATAAAATGTTAATATAAATCAATTTATAAAGATGAAATTAGATAAGTAGTTATGTGGGTTGAGGAAAGAATGCTTAGGGGTGTGGAGTCCTTTTTTTGGAGTAATGAAATTGTTCTAAAATTTTTGAGATAATGAATGTACAACATTGTGATTATACACTTTGGAAAGATCATACGGTATGTGAATATATCTCAATAAAACTGCTAAATAAACAAATAATTGTGCAAGAATAGTCAGAATTAGCAGCTCTGTACAGCAGGGGAAACAGAGATTGAGAGGTAAGGAATTTTCTTGTTTGTTTGTCTGTTTTTTGTTTACTATTATTATGGAAATAATAAAGATGCTTCAATAATGGTTGAAGTGATGAACACATATAATCACTATGTAATTATACCAAATACCACTGATTGTACACTTTGGATAAATTGTATGCTTTATTAATATGTCAATAAAATTGATTTTAAAAGTGAATTTCAATTAAGAATCATAGTTTTAGTTTTAATGACTGTGGAAATTTGGTATTGTTTATGAATTCCAAAAATAGATATTGGATTGTGTTTGTAAACTGGCCTGTTCCTCTGGATGTATTCGATTGTATTAGATTCAGAGTTTTCACTTTTACTTTATTAAATCAAGATTAGGACTTTTATTTGACCATGCCATTAGGGTGACTTGGTTTGAGTCTCCTCCCCCCACCCCCTTTTGTGGGCTATGTAAACGGATGCTCAGTCAAAGACAGGGAAGTAAATACACAGAAAAAGACACAGCAGAGGTGAAAACTTGGTTTTGACGATGGAGCTTCAGGGAGAGTTGAGCCATTTTCCTGATAATTTACAGCTGACCTTGTGAAGAGACCAGAGAAGGTGAGCCTGGAAAGAAATGAGCCCTGGGAAGAGAGACAAGCCTTATGTCAGCTTACAGCTGAGATTGGAAGAATCTTCATGCACAGAGCCTTAAGAGGGAAGAGGAAGGCTGAACCCTCACAGACGTTGCCTGCCATCTTGTTTCAACACATGGCAACAGACCTTGAGTGAGAAAGTACCTCTTACGGTACCTTGAGTTGGACTCTTTAGGGTCTTGTGACTATAAATTTCTGTCCCAAATAAATATCTTTTATAAAAGTCAACAGATTTCTGGTATTTTGCATTCAGCACCACTTTGGCTAACTAATACAATGACTTACAAGTTTAAAAGAATAAAATAACGCCAAATTCTGCACAGGAATCTAGCTAATTATTGTCTCCTAAATATGGGATATGAATTACAAATGGATTATACTGATAATTAATGTTTGTTCAGTGTCTAGATAATTTTAAATTGATTTGATGCCCTTTGGGAAATCAAGCAAACAACATAATTCTTATAATTTTTTTAACTATATTTCTATTAAATTAGTGAATTCTTCTGTAAAAAAACAAAACAAAACTCATGCAACATGCCCTTACCAAATTCTAATATTATAAAATTTCTTTAATAAGGTTCACCCTCAAGTTCTTTGGTTCCCAAACACCTTGCTGGGTCAATATATCAAAATTCCTAGTCTTTATACCAGAAGTTGACAATATCATCTTTTTTGAAAATAACCAATATGAAACCAATTAAAAGACACAGTCAATCAGATGGAGACAAAAATATTATATATAGTACTAATGATGATAATATGTAAAACAATATATTGTGAAAGCCAAACATACTTTCTAGCTCTCCCCCAGATTGCATTTCCCCACTGGTCAGGGAAAGTGCTAGAAAAATCACAAACTTCTTTGATGATTTAAACCATTTATATAATCAAAGAGCAGAACAGACCGGAAGTATTTTGCAGGCAGGCAGAGTTCCTAAATGAAAGAACGTCTTCAGAACTCACCAACGATGTAAATCACTCTTCAAAAGTGATAGGATTCTGAAAAATTTTGTGGTGATGAATGCTCTACATTGTGATTATACTAAAAGTCATTGATTATACACTTTGGCTAGATTGTATGGTATGTGAATATATCCCAGTAAAACTGCTTTAAAATCAATCAATCAATAAATAAATATGCAAGAATAGCTAGAAATAGCAGCAATGTACAGCAGGAGAAGCATAATGAGATTGAGAGGTAATGGATTTTTTTGTTTGCAAACTGTTTTTTGTTTATTATTATTATTATTGAAATAATGAAAATGCTCTAATAATGATTGAAGTGATGAATGCACAACTATGGGATTATGCCAAATACCATTGATTGTACTCTTTGGTTGGGTTATATGCTTTATTATTAGTTATCAGTAAAATTGGTTTGTTTAAAAAAACACAAGGAGGTCTTCATTTGGCTGTATAGAATTCATGTTAGATATGCCATTCAGTCCCCTGTTTTGGGAACTTTTATTTTATTTTATTTTACTTTATTTTATTTTATTTTATTTGCTAATAAAAATAATGCAGCAGTGATCTATGATATACCATCTTTGCAATGAAGATGTCCACCTCACCTACCCCTCCAAAAATATTAAAGGCCACAATGACAGCATAATATGCTTTTAGGGGGTAACGTTGGGATAGTTAGCAAAACAAAGCCTTACATTTTGGCCCTTAATTATTCCCATTGAGGAATGTATTTAATCTGACTACAATATTGGAAATATTAGAAATATCTTTCAAATTTAATTTAGATATCTTTGCACACAAATGTTGCTATTAGAACATCATTTCTTATTAGCTCTGATGTTCTATCGATTTGCCATCATAATACATAAAATTCAGTATAATGTGGGTTAGTATTGAACTCTTTCCAAGAGATTTTAATTATAATGTGCTAAAAGTACAAAGACCAATGCACTTTTGCATTTTTGAGGCATACAAAAGATGGCATTTAACGTGACATGACAGTGTAAACAGGGAGAATTAGCTCTTTCTTCTTATAAAACTAGAACCTTCTCTTTCAGATTTAGAGAAAACTTTTAAAGTATTTTTGAAAATGACCATTTCCGCCCGACATAGGCAATTGGCTTTGGCTTAGCAAGCAAATGGTTGGCTTTAGGGTAATGGTCAGAACACTAAACTTGAGCTGGAAAATCTTGTTTCATGTTCTGGCTTTGACCACTGAAGCTGTGGGAGCCTCCTTGTACTGAGGCTCAGTGTGGTGTGTGTGTGGATGTGTGTGTGTGTGTGTATCCAGAGAGAGACAGAGAAAGAGAAAGAGAGGGAACGAAAGACAGTTTCAGTCTAAGGATTTGTAATCGGCAAGGCTCCCTGTACAGGAAAGATATTATTTGCTATTTACTAAAGTTCATATATGTAATTTGATCTTTGTAGCTGAATTTCGAATCAGAAGCTATGACAATAACTGATGACACCTTTTCCTCCAAACCCTACACCCAACACTCTGGATTGAGAAATAATTTCTAATTGAGGAGTAGAGTAGTTATAAAAAATGTAAAAAGGTGGATCTATGTTAGTATTATTAAGTATATTGGAAGTAACTTTATAAATGAAATTTCCTGGTTTTCTATATGTGAACTAATGAAATCAAGAAAACTAGGAAACTTTAGAAGACAGGACTTGCATACTTTAAACACAACCAAGGCATTTCATCTAAAGTAGAAAGTATGCGCTTTCTTCACAATCTATTGTTTTGCTGAAACATTGTAACTGTAAAAGTATTTCCATTTAAGCAAATAAAAAATAATTTAGAGGATTTTAAAAAAATGTTTGTAAGAGTTTTGTGGTTGCCTTAAGATATTTGTGATGAATGATGCAGTGAATAGGCAAGGAGAGAAGCACAATGGCATTGGTGAATGTGGAAAATGTCAGTGCTATTGTTATGACCAAATACAGTTTTAGGTCAATGATTTAATTACATACTATTAACAATGTTATTATCTACATAGCTCTTGTTTTTTTACAGAACTATTTAAATATATTAGTCATCATCAAGACATAGATATTTCTATTTCCATTTTAGGGATCTGGAAATTAATATGAAAAGATTACCCAATGTTTTCTACCCAAAGACTCAATGTTCTGTAGGAATGAGCTCACTCTATTGAGTTGTAAAGATGACTAGAATACAATGAGCTGAAAGAAAGCTTCTCTAACTAGACTAAATGTACCGTAGCTATCACTTCCTTAAACTGTTTTTCTTATAAGGTAAGTGATTGCTTCCTTGTTGCATACATTTTCTCACTTGCAAAGTTGTAGTGGAAATGGCTGCTAATAACTTACATTTGGCTTGTGCTTTAATGCAACAGAAAAGCACATTTCTTAATTGCGTATCATTTAGAGTGATCTACCATTTAGAAGAAAGAGCTCTGTTCAAAGGCATTGCACACATGACTGGGAGGATATTGTGGTGAAAAAGATATCAACAATAGCCCCATTAATGCTTTGTTTATACCTGCATCTAATGGGTGATAATGCATCTTACATGACATATGTGAAGATAAATTTACAGCATTAATAGCTTACATTCCGTAACAATAAGCTATCTCTCTAACAATTTCTACTTCTCTAATAAAATATTGTCTTTCCTGTGTCAACTGATTGAAAGCTAAAGGGTTAGATGCTGCTGCATTTAATGACATAACAACATAATGCCCTGTTCTTGTATAAAATGTATATTTGGGTTATATAAAAACATATTGAGAGCATTTGTATTTTTTAGAAAGTTAGAGTTCATGAAATTGTACATTTAAGAAACATTAAGCTTTGTGCCTGGAAACATAGGTCATCTGTAAGACATTTAAGATTGTAGATCCATCTTATTTAGTTATTTCACTTTCTTTTGGAGAAAATCTAAAACAATGTTTTTAAAATCGAATTTTATTGAAGTATTTCATTAAAACATGAAAATACATAAACAATAAGTGTATAGTAAAAGTTGTGAACTTACAAAATAAACATGCATATCATCATATAATGCTCCCATAAATCACCCCACCACCAACACGTTGCACTGTTGTGAAACATTTGTTACAGACTATGAAAGAGCATCGTCAAAATATTATTACTAACTATAGCCCATATCTGGTATTTGGTGTATTTTCCCCCAAACCCAGCCAATTATTAACATCCTGTATTAATATTATATATTTCTTATCATTCTTGAGAGAATGTTCTAATATTTTCCTGTTAACCAGAGTCCATCTTCCACCACTGGATTCCCTGTGTTATACAGCCCCATGTTTTTACAATCCATTCAAAGTGTACACGCAGTGGCTCTCATTTTCATCAGAGCTGTGCTGGTATCACCGCAGTTAATTTTAGAACGTTTCATTACTCCAAATGGAAAAATTCCATACCCCCTTAAACCCACTTATAACTGTCTCTTAGAATTGATAAATATCTTCTCTGCCATTGCTACAAAAATATTTCAATACTACTGTTAACTATTTTCCAAAATTTACATTAGTTGTAGTTTTCCTGTGTATCGCCATATTCTTAACACTTTGTGAAAGAACATTCTTTACCATTAATCACAATCTTCATCTACCACCAAAATCACTATGTTTAAACATTCCATAGATTAGTCTCTACTTCCTTTCAATTGACATTAACGTCCACAGACTACCTCTTTCAGCCACAATCTCATTTAACTATCAGCAGTGTTAGTTATACTCACTATAACATGTTACCATCAACTCTATTCATTTCCACTCTTTTACAATAAACCTTATTAAAAACTCTACATATATTGAGGATCCGCTCCCATTACCAGCCCACTTTTTATTTCCTAGTGACCTATACTCTAGAGTTTACCTCTGTGAGATTGCTCATCATATTTAGTTCACATTAGCAAGACAATACAAAATTTGTCCTTTTGTGTCTGGCTTATTTCTCTCAACATAATATCCTCAAGGTTCATCCATGTTGTCATAGGCACCCCGATTTCATTTTTTCTTATGGCTGAGTAGTATTCCATTGTATGTATGTACCACATTTTGTTTAGCCAGTCATCAGTTGATGGACACTTAGACTGGTTCCATATTTTAGCAATTGTGAATAATTTTGCTATGAACATCAGTGTGCAAATGTCTGTTCACATCCTTGCTTTCAGTTCTTCTGAATATATTCATAGTAATAGAGCCATTCTATACTCAGCTTCTTGAGGTCCTGGTAAACCATCCTCCACAGAGGCTGCACCATTCTACATTCCCACCAACAGTGAAGGAGTGTTCCTATGTCTACACATTCTCTCCAGCACTTACAGGTTTTTTTTTTTGTTTGTTTTTTGTTTGTTTGTTTTCTATGATGGCCATTCTATAAATAAGGTGTGAAATGGTATCTCATTGTAGTTTTGCTCTGCATTTCCCTAATAGCTAGTGGTGTGGAACATTTATTCACATGCCTTTTGGCCATTTGTATTTCCTCTTTGGAGAAATGTCTCAGTCTTTCACCCATTTTAAAATTGGGTTGTTTGTCTTTTTATCATTGAGTTGTCTGATCTTTTTATATAACATGGATATAAACCCTTGTTGGATATGTGGTTTCCAAATATTTTCTCCCATTGAGTAGGCTGCCTTTGTACTTTCTTGCCAGAGTCTTTTGAAGAACAAGGTTGTTTAAGTTTGAGGAGGTCCCATTTATCTATTTTTTCTTTGGTTGCTCCTGCTTTGGTTGTAAGGTTTAAGAAATCCCCCTACCATCAGATCTTGAAGATGTTTCCCTA
>JAQZBX010094732.1:0-12005 GCA_029593785.1 Cabassous unicinctus | reverse complement strand
ATGTGGAGAAATAGTTACACCCTTTCATTGTTAGTGGGAATGTAAAATGGTGCAGCAACTGTGGAAACAGCTTAGCACTTCATCAGTAAGTTAAGTATTGTATTACCATATGATCTGGCAATCCCACTTTTAGGTATATACCAAAAAGAATTGAAAGCAGAGATTCAGACAGATATCTGTAAACCAGTGTTCATAGCAACATTCACAATAGCCAAAAGGTGGAAGCAACCCAAACAAATGTCTATCAGCAGATAAATGGATAAACAAAATATAGTACATATATGCAATGGAATAATTATTTACTCATCCTTCAAAAGGAATGAAGTTCTGATACATGCCATTACATGGATGAATGTTGAAGACATGTTGAACTGAAATAAGTCAGACACAAAGGGACAGATCTTATATGATTCTACTTATATGAAATAGCTAGAATATGCAAATTCATAGAGACAAAGTAGACCACAGGATACGGGGTGGGGTTAGGGAATATGGGACGTTAATACATAATGGGTGCACGGTTTCTGTTTGGGGCGATGGGAAAGTTGTAATTAATGGAAACTGGTGAGGATAGCACAACATTGTGAATGTGATTAATTCCACTGAATGGTGCTTGGGAGTGGTTGAGAAGGGAGTTTGTGTAGTGTGTATGTTTCCACAATATAAAAGAGATAGACTGACGAGACAGCAACTAAGTGCAATACATGAGCCTGGACTGGATCTAATAATGGAGGGAGAAATGCCCAAAAGGACATGTGAAGGTCACGTGAAAAAATTGGAATATAGACTGTAATCATTTTATCAATGTTAAATTTCCTGAACTTGGTAATTGTACTTAAGGTAGTTACATAAGTGAATATCCTTGTTCTTAGGAAAAGTACATGGAACTGTTAAGTTCTCAAGGAGCTGGATGTGTACAACCTACTCAAATGTTTAGAAAATAAAAAAAGGAAAGAAAGAGCAAAAGAAAGAAAGGAAGGGAGATAGGGAGGAAGGGAATGTCTGGCAAATGTGGCAAAAAGATGTGTTGGCAGTTGCCTTCCACAATACTGTTTTCCCTTTAAAAAACAAATAGAGACTAAAAGCAATGGAGATAAAAGCTAAAAAGAAAATAATTTTCTCAGCTTTGTTGGAAGTCTGATTCATGCTACTTCTCTATATATGATCATTCAGCAATATTTTAGCCAAATTGTGCAATATCTCTATTTGGGTATGTCTCCCTTTATCTAAATAGTTTCAGAGTAGCCCGAGAATCTGTATAAAAATACTGCGCTTAACATTTATGTTTGCTGTGTTTTGCTAATTTATCTTTGTTCAGCTTCTCTATTGCTCTGAGAAACCATGATGTGTGTAGATCTGCTGGAACCTGAAAGAAGCTTTTTTACCTCTCTCAGTTCCTCTCGTATACACCGTGCACTAAAATAACTAATTCGTCAGGTAGAATTTTCAAAGGACAGTAGGGAGATGGACAAATAGGAGAATAAAAATATAGTAAATCTATAAGGACTGAAATATTTGTCAACATAGGATTTAAGTTTTTCTGCATACACAGGTTACATTTTAAAGTACAAATAGACCTGTGGCTGAAGAAAGAATACTTTATTTCTGATTCTAGTTTATATCGGACTTATAGCCCTGGGAGAAATAGAGTCTTTATGATTTAAAAAAAAAAAATGCTTAATGTGTCTTTATGTTCACTTTCCCAAATTAAATAGCCTTATTTATTCCTAAGCTTTAGCTTTTGGTGTTACATAACAATATTTATGCTTTTTTCTTCTAGAAGCCACCAGTGTCCAACAGAAGGTCAATTTCTCTGAAGAAGGTAAAGTATTTTCTTTTTAAATATCATGCAATTATATTCTATATCTTTTTTCTTCTTACTTTAGAGGCAATTTTAATAGGCACTTATAAGATGAGAGCAGAAAATAATATCTTTTTCTTCAGAAAAAAAGATTCATGTTTATCTGAACTGTTAAGTGAGAAGGTAAGAAAATAAGAGAAAGAGTGATGATTGTTTTCTGTTTTTTTTTTAAGATTTATTTATTTACTTACTTTTTATCCATTTTTACCCCCTCCCTCCCTCAACGTTTTTGCTGTTTTTTGTGTCCATTCGCTGGGCAATTCTCCATGTCCATTTTCTGCCCTCTCTTCTCATCCTTCTCCTGTCTTCACTGGGATTCTATCCTGGGAAATTCCGATGTGGGAAAGAGGCGTCCTACTGCCTGCACCACCTTAGTTCCTTGTTTTTCTGTGCATCTCGTCTTAGCTCTCCCTTGTGTCACTCTCCTGTTATGTTATCTTGCTGCGTGGCTCGGCGGGGCCTAGCAAGGGCCTGGGGGCTTACCCGCTTGCAGGGCCTGATGGCGCACCCGCACATGGGGCCTGGCAGCCCACATGCCTTCTATATTTTTCTTTATTTTTACCGGGATGTCCCAGGGATTGAACCCAGGTTGCTCCATATTGGAGATGGACGCCCAACCATTTGAGCCACATTTGCCCCCTGATGACAGTTTTTATATACATTCTATTCATCTTTAATCTATTTGAGTTAATAATTTAAACAAATGTTTTCAGTATCTGGTATGTACTAGCCTTTGATTTTGTTATTAAAATGATCACTTTTCCAAATTTTCATAGCCAAATATATTTGAGTAATAGGTAGAATTCAGTTCACGTTTAAGGCCAGCATAACCTGAGTCACCTGAATACTAAAATGTTTGTGTATGTGTGTATACACACCCTCACATGCACACACACAAACATGTATAAACTGATCGTCTGAATTTAATTACGCACCAACTATAGGTGTTTTTCCCCCACATAAGGTAAAGTTTTTCCACTATTTAATGCTCGTTTGTTCATTTTTGATAAAAATCTCATAAAAGTCTCTCAGTTCTTTTATGTTACTCTGAATATTTGTGCCTCGAAGAACAGAAAAAATGAGCTCACTTGTAGCCCATTTAGACTGTTATGATTCAAAATAGTAAGCATAATAAATGGCAATTCTGTATCTGATAATTAAATCGGCTTCATTTTAAAGTCAAATTACTTTTTAAAAAAATCCAGATATACATCAGAATAAAGATTAGGTTAGTATATTCTTTACTTCTTTTTAGGAGAAACTGAAGAAGAAGATCAAGACAGCTCTGACAGTGATGTTACTACTGTTAAGGTCAGATCCGGTGATTCTACTGAGTCCAGAGGTAATAATGCTTTACTTATGACTCCTACCTTAGAAACTATCTTTTTAGTTAAATTTCTGCAAATTTCCTTTTTAAAAATACTTCAAAATATTTTGCGAAAGTGTCTTTAAAAGAAGTAGTATGCTTTTCTTTTTAAGTTTTGGCCTGGAGAAAATAAGATGATGTGCTCAAAAGAAGAGTTATTTTATAGTTTGTGTTTTAATTTTATAGAAAAACTGATCACATTGACATTGGGACTCACTACACTATCAGAAGTGTTGGTTAATTTTTAGGAAGTTTTTTTTTTTGTTTGTTTTGTTTTGTTTTTTTTTTTTACTTTATTTTGTACATTTAATAATTGAAAATATAAACAATTAACTAAAACATAAACACAGATTAATAAATATATACATTTCTCAATTTAGGAAGTTTTAATAAACTTAAATAACTATTTTTTAACTCTGAATTGTTCAAATTCACACCATTTATAATAACAGTTACTGGTTACTATGAATTTTTCTTTAAGTTTACTCAAGGGAAGAACTGTCTAAATAGAGTAGATACCAATTTGAGGCTTGAGAGTGCTAAATGAATTTGTAAACTCCATAAAGAATATTTTATATTTTAGTCCCTGTGGAAGAATAATTCTCCACTTTTCTCCATCGTCTCTTGAGAATTTCTGTAGTCCCTATGTTTTACATCACCATAAACTGGTTTATAGACATTCAGTATTCTATATATATTCCCTAAGCGCCCTCATATTTCCCCATTCTTTTTTTATTATTATTTAAAGATTTATTTTATTTATTTATTCCCCCCATATTTATTTATTTACTTTATCCGTTTTAAACCCCCCTCCCCCCATTTGCTGTTTTTGTGTCCATTCACTGGGCAATTCTCTGTATCTGTTTCCTGCCCTCTCTTCTCCTCTTTCCCCTCCAGTCTTCACCGGGATTCAATCCTGGGAACCTCCGATGTGGGAGAGAGATGTTCTGCCAACTGCACCACTTCAGTTCCTGGTTTTTCAGCGTGTCTTGTCTCGGCTTTCCCCTGTCTCTCTCTCTTGTTACGTCCTCATCTTGCTGCATGGCTCGGCGGGGCCTGGCATGCCCGCACGCAGGGCCTGGCAGCACGCGCGCCTTCTACATTTTATTTTACTGGGAGGTCCTGGGGATCGAACCCAGGTCCCTCCATATGGCAGATGATGCCCATTTGAGCCATATCTGCCCCCCCCCATTCTTTCTTGATACAGAAATCCTGAAAGGAGATATGGAACACTCTAGCATAGTAGTTAAGAACGTGGGCTCTCTTGAGCCAGAATCCCTGAGTTTCGGTCCTCCGTTTAGTAGATATGTGCTCTTAGGCAATTCCTTAACTTGTATGTTCCTCAGTTTCCTCATCTGGGTTGTTGTGAGGTTGAAATTAATTCATATATGTAAAGCACTTATAAAGCACCTGGCATATAGTAAGCATTCAAATTAAGTGCTATTAGTTTTCATATATGTATACACAAAGGTCTAAAGATTAGAGGTTAATTAAACCATTCATATACCAATAGTACACTGCCATTGCTACCAGCAGAAAGCTGTTTGGAACTACATAAACCCCAGGCTCTGTGATCCCTATAGAACTCTAATAAATTCTTGTGACTTTATTGGAGCATACATAGTCACATGCAGAAGAAAACTTGTTAAAAAACAAAGAGTTGAATCAGCATATTAAGAATACTAATTTGGGAAGCAGATGTAGCTCAAGCGATCAGGCTCCCTTCTAACATATGGGAGGCCCCGGGTTCAATTCCCAGGGCCTCCTGGGAAGGCAAGCGGGCCCCCGTGGAGAGCTGGTGCAACAAGATGACGCAACAAAAAAGAAACACAGAGGAAAAAGACAATGAGAGACACAACAAACCAGGGATCTGGGGTGGCTCAAGCAAATGAGTGCCTCTCTCCCATGTTGGACGGTCCCAGGATCAGTTCTCAGTGCCTCCTAAAGAAAAGACGAGAAGACAAGCAGACACAGAAGAACACGCAGCAAATGGCCACAGAGAGCAGACAGCGAGTACAAGCAGCAAGAAGGGGGGGAATAAATAAAAATAAAAAAATAAATCTTTAAAAAAAAACTAATCCTCCAAAGGGAGCGGATGTAGCACAAGTGGTTGAGCACCTGCTTCCCATGTACAAGGTCCCAGGTTCTATCCCTGGTCCCTCCTAAAAACAAAGCAAATATAAAAACCAACTCGGGGGAGACACTGTAGCTCAGTGGTTGAGCCCCACCTTCCCACATACAAGGTCCCAGGTTCAGTACCTAAAAAAAAAAAAAGTTAATACTAATCTTCCAGATTATCTTCTGGACCAGTCATCACCAACGAAGTACAAGAAGATCCATTGGAATGTGGGAAGAAAATAGTAGGCTTTCATTTTTTAATTTCTCCATTTAAAATGTCTGTTTTGTGGGGGAGCAGATGTAGCTCTGTGGTTGAGTGCCTGCTTCCCATGTACAAGGTCCTGGGTGCAATTCCCAGTACCTCCTAAAAAAATAAATAACATGTCTGGTTTTGTTTTATAATATATGCAACACAGTCAATATATTATTTCAGTAGTGTATGTTAGAAATATATCTATCATGTTGATGCTTAATTTTTTGTTACGAGTACACTATCAAAAATATTTAATCACTACAGCTCTATCAAATGCTTCTTTTCAAAATAGCTATCTGATCTCTTTTAAACAAATTTAGTTATAAATTTCACTTTTTATATGGAAGAAAGTTTTTAAGATGAGTAGACCAGAATATATAATGTTTTGCCCACTTGAAGAAAAATTTAAGGCAAAATGGATGTTTATAATTTCAAGAAGATCCATCATTGTACACTTTTTTCTACCTATCTATTTGTTTTTAATTTTATTTTTTTTCGGATGTACCAGAGATTGAACCTGGGACATCGTACATGAGAAGCAGGCACTCAACCACTGAACTACATCCACTACCATTGTAAACTTTGAAAATGTTCCCTAACTCAAAAGTTTCATTATCTCCCTTACTTCATGCCATGTTCCATATCTTAAAATTTTTTTTCTTTTAAAAAAATGATTAGGGAAGGGAGTGGGTGTAGCTCAGTGGTTGAGTGCCTGCTTCCCATGTATGAGGGCCCAGGTTCAATCCCTGGTACCTCCTTAAAAAAAAAAATGATGAGGGGAAAGACAGATAATTAATTTGCTAATTTTTTAACTACAACATGACTCCTTTGAAACTTTTTAAAAAAATAAATGCACCCAAGTGTTGAATTCCCTTGGCATTCATCTGAGTATTTTTGCTCTTGATTAAATACTCATTGTTCTTTTGTAAAGTGGTTATTTAAAAAGTTAAATGTGCTTTATAGGATACCGTATATTTATTTATTCTTTTTTAGATAACAACACCAGATCAACTAGTAGTCAATATTCGGAATCACTTTGGCAGTCATCACAAAGTAAGTAAAGCCATTGTTTACATTCCTACAGGTCTTGCCTGTTGCCATGGCCAAATGCTCTCCTTACTTTTAAAGATCCTCTTTTGCAGTTTAATGTTAAGTGTTATAAAAGAGGTGTAGTGAATGCTACAAAGACAGCCAATGTCCCTCTATGCCTTGAATTAGCCTCTTGAGTTATTCATGTCTGTATTCAAACCTGAATTTGAATTAAAAACAAAAACCAACACTGCTTTTGGTGATTTGTTAAGTGTCCTTGTTTGCAATATAAATGTGTTGATTATTTTTAGTTTAACCTATGTAAATGTTTGAGGCTACTTAAATGGACATAGTCTAATAAGGATAAGATTTTCTATGCAGTATGATCTCAACTCTGTTGTAAAAGTTTGAAAAGATGAATAGTGATAAAGCAGGAATAGTAAAAAGTTAATGGCAAACTGGATGGTGTGTATACAAGAATTTACTATAAAAGTATTACAGCTTAGAAAATTTTCATAATGTTGGGGAAATGTAACACGAAGATTGGAAAATAATAATACTAAAATGCTAACTAATGGTTTACTCAGGGTGATAGAATCATTGGTGACATTTTTCTTTTACTTGATACTTTTCTGTATTTTTCATATTTTTGCAATGGATATATAACATTATCACTGTATCATTTTATGATTGTCTTTAAATATATCCCCAGAACTTGAAGTAGCACTGGTTTATTCTGCTAGGCTGCCAAAAGCAACATACCAGAAATGGTTTGGCTTTTACAATAGGGATTTGTTGGTTTGCATGCTTATAGTTCTGAGGCCGAGAAAAATGCCCAAATCAAGGCATCATCAGGCAATGCTTTCTCCCTGATAACTGGCTGCCAGCAATCCTGGACTCCTCTGTCACATGGCAAGGCACATGGTGGTATCTCCTGGTCTCTCCCTTCTCTTCAGATTTCGGTGCTTTTAGCTTCTGGCTTCAGTGGCTTTCTTTCTCAGCTTCTGTGGCTTTCTGTCTCTCTCCCCATATTCATCCTCTTTATAAAGGACTCCAGTAAGAAGATTAAGACCCACCCTGGGCCATGCCTTAATAGAAGTAACTTAATCAAAAGGTCCCATCCACAATAGATTCACACCCACAGGAAGGGACCAGGTTTCAGAACATGATTTTCCGGGGTACATAGTCTCAATCTACCACAAATACCTTTCACTTTGTATCAATGTTTACAAATATGCAGATTTGCTTATACAAAATGTAATGTTCAATCTGCAGTCCCCTTTATGAGGAAGGCATTATGTTAAAGTGATTAAGATTATAGATCCTGCAATTGAACAACACAAGTTTATATCGAAGCTCCACTACTTTTAGGTATGTAATCTTGGGCAAAATGTCAATTTCAGTTTAATCATCTATGAAATAGGGATAATAGTATCTTTCAACATAGCATATGAGAATTAAGTACAACTGTAATACTTAACACCTGATAAATATTCAGTACATTTTTATCCATTATTTTGATGGTATTAATCCTAAAGCTTATTTCTTGTTATTGGCCAATTTTTGAACACTTTGAAATTTGGAAAAGGGAAAAATATATCTACTGTATATATTTGAGACTGGTAAAAGAGAAAAAGGTTTGATTTTGAGGAGTTTATACTATCAGTGAGTATACAGGCAAAATGTCTGTACAATATCTTTTTTGTTTTTATTCCCAAGTATTCTATGACTTTATTGCTGTTTCTCTTTCAGGTCGAAACTTCATGGCTCATGAGAAGCAGCCTTCAGTGCTGAGTAAGTGGTTCAATGCCTAACTCTTTTCTCAACAATTCTAATCCTGCCTTATTCTGCCAACAAAATGTTCTTTTTTTTTTTTTTTTAATTTTTAATTTTTTATTTTTTGCATTTGTTTACATAAATGTTATTTGTTATATATATATATATATACACATTTTATAAAGGTGCCTAGATTACCCCAACAAAATGTTCTAATAGAATTTTAAGTCTTAACCTCTGCCTCTCAATCCACCACTCATTAGTTCTATGTGTAATATTTGCTCTGTGGTATGGAAATGTGCTTAGAACTGTTTTACCATAAGTAATATGTTTGTAAGAGTAAATGGTTAATTCTTTTCTTAAATAACCTTGATATCTGATGATTGGACTCAGTCATTCTCATAGACCAGAGCAAAGAATTTCTACATAGTTTTGTCTAGCAGGTGATCATATATTTGCTACCTATTTTGCTGTGGAAAATCGTTCTTCCTCACAGGTGTGATCCTTTGGAATTAACTTTTACTTCTGAACCTATTGCTTTTGTTGTTTTCCTACCCCACTTTATTTTTCCATTCTGATAGATTTACTTTATAACATTGAAGTGTGATATATATTTTCTAAGTAATATGAAATGACATTTTCATATATGTATTTACTTCAGGCTCAGGGTATCAAAAAAATCCTCAAGAGTGGGTCGAACAAACCACAAGAAAAAGGACTAGGATGCAAAGTAAGTGGATAGATCTCTACCTGTTATTGAAATAATTTTATATTTATTTGCTAAGTTTTTCTTGATTATATAACATCAAAATAGTTCTTCAGATAAGCATGCTGGTTGTTTGTGATTTCATTAATAAAGGATATGGTTACTAGTTTAATAATATTTGCTTGGACTGGCCGGA
Organism: Cabassous unicinctus; assembly: GCA_029593785.1. Taxonomy (NCBI): domain Eukaryota; kingdom Metazoa; phylum Chordata; class Mammalia; order Cingulata; family Chlamyphoridae; genus Cabassous; species Cabassous unicinctus. The sequence continues at coordinate 2,700 of JAQZBX010094732.1, read as the reverse complement.
GATGGATTGAATATAGAATATAGATAGTTATGAGAAAACCAATGGATGTTTGGTCTCGACAAGCTGTCAGTTCTTGCAGCAGTACAATTTGTATCTGATAACGAAATTGTGCTCTTCTGTTTTTTATTGCTTTGATTAGACTTTATATAAATAACTTCTATCACTTGGAGCACCTTTGCATATCCATAATCCACAAATTGTACTTTTATATTTAGGTTTAGGGTAGATTAAATGTCACAGAATTTAAGAAATACTATTTATTGATTGATGAAACAATCATACTCTGAACTCATTGCCTATCATAATTTCTACAGAAATGTGTCCACATTAAACCTTAAATGTATTAAAAACATCCATGCATATTCTCTGCCTTTGGTGACCCTTAACCTCTACCCCTTCTTTAGTTATATAACCACAAGAGGTCTTGAGGTCATCAGGTATCCCCTTTTATTTAGATAATATAAAAATCCCCAAAGAGATAGCTCTTGCTCATGAAATGACTAACTTTGTAATTGGACAAAATAACCTTGGTGGCTTTGTTTTTCCACCAGTAAAGTGGTAGTGATCACAATTCATCTTTCCCAGCATCAGTAGATGGAGAAGTTTCCCCACATTTAAGTGAATTCTCCATCTGTGTAAAACTGAACTTTGCCCTTTCCTTATTGTTGGCTGTCATTTCTTATTTCTGTGTGTACCTGCTATTAGAAGACCATTTCCTCTTACAGTTTGCTTTTTCTGACCTATTATACTTGGGAAAGCAAATATTAATAATGCAGCTTATTAGAATTATGTTTATACCCAGAGTCAAAAGTAAAATTAACTTTGAATGAAAACCTGAGAGATACTCTTGGAAATAAAAATGTATGTATTTTTTTTATATATTCTATGAAAAGCTCAGAGACTTATGTTGTTTCTTAGTTTTTAACTATATATTTTAAATAATTAATATCAAATAAATGACTGCTAGATAAGTTAAGTGATACACATTGTTAGAAAATGTTTGTATAATTTTTATTTCTGCTGAGACACTACAAATGCAATGCAAAAAGATATATAATTATATTGAAGATCTGATTAAAATGTAGAAATCTTTTTCCTTGCTAAATGGATAACTAGTTTTAGGTATTTTATCTGTTTGCATTCCTACTTTGTCTTAAGCTAGTATATTTATTGTGGTTTAAATAGGTTTATACTGGTTGATAATCATCTACCATGTACAGGTAATGTATTTAGAGTTATGTAGAAATTAGATATGAGAAATTTGCATATTAAGTTACAGATAACAATTTTTAGAACTTTAACCACATGAGGATAAGAACAATGAACAAAAGAAAATATTTCCAATGGAAATGGGAAACACTGCAATGATTTTCAAACAGCCTTATCAATCTAAGATCATTTTAAAAATATTTTCTTAGTATTATAATTTTATTTTCATTTTAAAAACAATTTATTGAAGTATATCATTCATACTTGAACATACATAAACAATAAGTGCACAGTAAGAGTTGTGACCTTACAAAACAAACATGCATAACATCATACAGGGCTCCCATACATCACCCCTACACAAACATCTTGCATTATTGTGAAACATTTGTAACAAATTATGAAAGAGCATTGTCAAAGTATTACTACTAACTATAGTCTATATCTTACATTTGGTGTAATTTACCCCCAACGCACCATATTATTTTTTTTGTTCATAAACCGTATAATTTATCTAAAGTGTACAATCAGTGGTATTTGGTATAATCACCGAGTTGTGCATTCATCACATTAATCAATATTAGAGCATTTTCATTACTCAAAAAAAAAGGAAAAAAACAACAAAAAGCAAACCACTATCATACCCATATGTTAGCGCTGCTAATTACAAATCCTATGATGTGCTTTCACCATTTCTATTCATTTCCAAACATTTACAACTTTTTACCAGTTCTGCACAGATTAAACCTCAGCTTTCCATTCTCTAACCATATTCTATTCTCTGGTGACTTATATTCTAGCTATTAACTCCATGAGTTTGTTCATATTTGGTTCATAATAGCAAAATCATACAGTACTTATCCTTTTGTGCCTGACTTGCTTTACTCAACATAATGTCTTCCAGGTTCATCCATGTTATCATATGCTTTACACTTCATTTCTTTTTACAGCTTCATAATATTCCATCGTGTGTATGTTTATCCATTCATCTGTTGATGGGCACCTGGGTTTCCATCTTTTGGCAATTGTGAATAATGGCACTGTGAACATCAGTGTGCAGATGGCTGTTCGTGGCACTGCTCTCAGTTCTTCTAGGTATATACCTAGTAGCGGTATTGCCAGGTCACATGGCAGATCTATATCTAACTTCCTTAGGAACTGCCAAACAGTCCTCCATAGTGGTTGAGTCATTCTACATTCCTACCAACAGTGAATAAGGGTTCCTATCTCTCCACATCCTCTTCAACACTTTTAGTTTTCTGTTTTGTTGATAGTGGCCATTCTAGTAGGTGTGAAATGATATCACATTGTAGCTTTGATTTGCATTTCCTTAATAACTAGTGATGTTAAACATTTTTCATGTGTTTTTTTTTTTTGCCATTTGTATTTCTTCTTTAGAAAAATGTCTGTTGAGGTCTTTTGCCCATTTTTTAATTGGGTCATTTGTCTTTTTACTATTGAATTGTGGCATCTCTTTTTTTTTTTTTTTTT
>JAQZBX010094731.1:0-11995 GCA_029593785.1 Cabassous unicinctus | reverse complement strand
AGCGGGCTGGGAATGAAGGGGGCGCAACCCGGGAGGGCCGCAGTCCCGATTTATGGGCCGCAGGGCTCGGCCTGGCGCGCGCTCATCTTCGCCTCGGCACGCAGACCCGGATGCGCACTGGGCGCCCAATTGCGTTGCAGGTGACGCCAGTGGAATCAAAGTCGCAAAATGTCACGCTAAGCCCCGCCCCCTCGAGGCCCCGCCCCGCAGCGGCTGCCCAATAGCCATTGGGTTGATAGGCCCCTGCGTGGAAATTCTTTTATAGGTCTGTAGGGGGCGGAACAACCGTGCCCGTTATAGGGCGACTTTCTGTGTCAAGTTCTTGGGCTTCCATTCGTTCCTTTTGTCGACTTCCGAAGCGGAGGTGACGACCAATTAAGTTGCAAGTGACTCCAGCTGAACGCCGAGACCACCAGAACCCCGATATGTAAGCCCCGCCTCCATCCGAGGCCTTGAGGGTGAAGGACTCGGGCTCTTCTTTTGGCCCAATAGTGGGTCGAGTTTTTGCGTGACACCGTTACACAAATGTCCGCCTAACTTGTGTTAGGGGTGTTGGAAGGGAATGTAATGTAAATATCATGTGTGATAATAACAGTCTCTGCATATCAGATTTTTACGATAGTCAGTACAATAGGGATATACCTCCAACAATGGTTGCAAGCCTTTACTTTCTCTAATTTGACCTAAACTACAACCTTGAGGTATGTTCGTTTTTTAAAACCCATTTACATGTGATGAAAAGTCACGAAGAAGGGTTAACCATCTTGTCCGGGAACCCAGAACTACCAGAGCTAGTTGCGAAATCAAGATCAACTTAAAATAATATGGTGCCAGAGGTTTTGTTCTGAGTGCCAGTTTAAAGGAGCGTATACATGGTGTAGATCTGTACACCATGGTGTACCTGGCTGCAAAAGGAAAAGTACAGGGAAGTGGCTGTGGCTCAATTGGTTGGGCTCCCATTTACCATATGGGAGGCCCCGGGTTCAACTCCCGGGGTCTCCTGGTGAAGGCAAGTCACCTGCATGGTGTGGTGAGCTGACGACCCGCGTGGCAGTGAGCTGGCTCAGCAAGATGACCCAACAAAACGGAGACAAACAGACACAGAAAAATGCAAAGCAAATGGACCCAGCAAGGGTGGGATAAATAAATGAATCTTTTTTTTTTAAAAAAAGGAAAGGTATGGCTCAACTAGTTTTTCTAGGATTAATAAAAGAAAACACCCAATGCTGATTTTGTAATAAGTAATACTTTCATATAGTGAAAGTCAACAAGGACACATTTTCTCCCTTCCCTGTCCCTTAAGCACCCGATTCCTCATCTTGTAACTATTATTACTATTTCTTATCATTCCAGAATATTTTGTGCATTTAAAAGCAAATCACATGTATATAATTTCTCTTCCTTACTCTCCCCCGCCCCTTTTTATCAAAACAGCATACTACATACACTCTTTTTTAGGGCTGCATAGCCTTCCTTCTTATGGACTTTTTATTTAAACAAGCTCTCTTGATGGATATTTAAGCTGGTGGTATGTGACTTGGCAGCATCGGTATCCACTGGAAAAAGCAGATTCTTTAACCCCATCCTGGAACCCCTGAGTCAGAATTCCTCGAGTTTAAGGCCTAGGAATTCTCTGTAAGCACCTCCAGAAAATCGGTTTATGTAAAAGTTTGCAATCACTGAACTTATTTTCATTTAGCCGTGTTGAGTGAGGTTTATGCTTGCTGTCAGGGCCCTGCTTGTTGCTGATAAGGTCATGGAAGAAACTCAAGCTTCCAGGGTCGCGTTCAGGGCTTTTCCCTGCACAACAGGCCTGCAGCTCCCAATTCTGCTGTTAGGGCTGGATTTCCGGTGTTGCTAGGGGCATGGCGGGAACTTTCCTGAGCTGGCGCGGCCTGGGGCGGGACACAGACCGGGCGAGCCAATGCGGGCTCTGGCCAGCATTAGTGGGTGTGTGCGTGGGAAGGGTACCAGGGGTTTCCGTGGGCACCTCCCGGCGGGCGAATGTGGAAGCCGCTGGAACCCGCGCCCCAACTGCCAGGTGACGGAAACAACCACAGTGCACCTCCTGACGTGTGGGCAAGGGTCGGGGTCGTGGTGAGGCTTGCGGGAAACCATCTATTTTGGCCCTGAGTGTTCTGTATGCGGCCCGTGAACGTTCCACGCTCCGGGAATAATGGGGGTGCCATTTGGGAGAGTGAGGGTGGACGTGCTATCGCGTCAGGGGGCCATGAGCGAACACAAGGCCTGCAGCACACAGGGAGGAGCTGGGGCCCCTGGAGAGGCCTCTAACTCCAGGGGTGGGGGTGGGGGGGTGGCACATGGGCCTGTCCTGTGCCCCGCCCGTGTTTACCGCAGGCCTGACCTCAGGGGGTTCACCTGAGAGCCACTCATCATCCTGGATCCTTGCCATAACTCCACTCCGCCTTTGCTCAGGATCCTCATTTTGAGCTCTCCTTCCAAGGGATTGCGGTCCTGCCTCCCTGGATAGAACCAGTTAGCCCTGCAGTAGACATCCTCAGTTTCCTCTCCTGGTTCAGCCACTTTCTAATGGGCTCCGTTTCCTTACGTGTGAAATGCAGAGAACGCTATCTGCTGTGCAGGGCAGTTGTGAGGTAATGTGTGGAACACAGGTACTTAGTAAACAGTAGCTATTTTTACGTTTATAATCTGCCTTTCCCATTTGACAGTGTCAACTCTGTTCCCCATCCAAAAAGGGGTCTGGCCTGTTAGAAAATACTCTTCCAGGTGTTTTCATGGCATAATATCTATATGGTTCAGGAATGGCTGTGCTGGGCATCCCAACAGATATCTTACGTCTTGCCTGATTTTTACTTTCATGATTTTACTTTCAATTCGCCCAAAGACTGGCCGGGCGGATTGCAGGCCCACTCGTTGGGCTTCCTTTTGTCAATCAACATTGCCCAACCAATCAGCACGAATTGCTTGAGCCGCTGAGGGGGCGGGATTGAGGAGTCATGGAGAAAATGTCTTCAGGGTTTGAACAGGGGACAAGGTAGCCTCAGGCAGGTCCCTTTGGGAGAAGAAAGCAGACGGATCTTGGGTAGAGGAAGCTGGACACAAGCAGGGACGGCGGTGAATGGAGCGCAAGAGTTTCTTCCGCGTTGGGCGTTCTGACATTGCTAATCATTTGTTACTTCATCTGAGACCCCAAGTCTCGGGCCTGGGGTTTGGGGGCCCCAGCAGCGGTCTTGGCATTGGCTGTAAAGAGGCCTGTTCTTTTATCCCCTAGAATGCAGGCTTTAAAAAATTCCTATGTATTTTCTTTACCCAAGTAATAATGCCTGAACACATTAAAAAAAAAAAAAAAAAAAAAAATCCAGTGTAGCTAAAGCAGTAATTTCTCCTCAACTCCTCACCCACCTTCCCATTCCTCAATCTGGGGCTGTTGTGATAAGATCCTTTTCTTTGTATTTACAAGCATAACATAGACTTTTCCTTTTCTTGCTGGAATGGCAACATGTTGACTGTATTTTTGTGCAATTTGTTAGCGCTTACTGCTGTTTGGTGATGCTAACTGCAGAGTACATTATTTTATCTTTTACTCAGCAGGTCCCTGTCAATATGCAATGCTGGCTTTTATATCTTGTGTGACTATTTTGTGTAAGAACAAGAAAAGACAATTTCAAAAATCTCTTGTACAATCTTCTTTGTAAAGAAGAATGATGAAAGTGGCCCACTGTGTTTCTGCTTGTCTGACAGCAACTCTGTATATTATTATGCTGTGCTATCTTTACTTTCTGAACACATAATTCAGGGGTGAGTGACTTTGTTTTACTGCTGATTTTACAGTGATTAGATGTAATGGTGACCCATGTGATCATAAAATTATTAATCCCTTACTATTTTACAGATGCCAGAATTTACAGTGAAGTAGTTATTCAACTGGCCTTTCAAGGGGTGTGTATGCAGCTGAAGCTAATTAGCAGATTTTTACCAAATACTGAGGCTAAAGTCAGTCTTTAGTGCTTCCTTGGTATAAAATGAAAGCCTATGATTTCTATATATTAAATTTGCATTCAGCTGTCTTATTGAATTCTCTTATTGTTTTTTTTTTCTTCAGTTATCCTTTTGAGTTTTCTAGGCTTACAGAAACCTAGAAAATCACATTGTCTGCAAATGGTGATGTTTTCCCTCCTTTCAAAATTTTGTATGTTTAATTTCTTTCTCTTGTCTTACAGTGTTGGCTGTAATGATAAATAATATTGGGAAACAGAACATTCTTTTCTTGTTCTAGGCTCTGGTGGGAATGCTGCTAGTGTTTGCCTATCAGGCATGATACTGGCTCTTGCTCAGAAATAAATGTCATATTAAAGAAGTACCTATCTCTTTTGTTTTATAGAATTGTTAATGTTTTATTTTGAAGTAATTCCAAATGTACAGAAAAAAATGGCAAGAATAGTTCAAAAAACTCTCGTTTACCCTTTATCAATTTTTAACATTTTGCCACATTTCCTTTATCATTCTCCCTGCCTCTCTTGTTGTCTCCCTCTCAGAGATTCCACCATCTCTATTTCTATCTCTATCTCTATCTCTTACTCTGTATCTATATCGCTATAGCTATCTATCTATATCTGTATTACCCCCCCGAGCTATTTGAGAGTAAGTTGTATACATCAGGCCCCTTTATCCTATAATATATATCAGTGCATATTTCCTAAGAACAAGAATATTTTCTTATGTATCTGTACCATAGGTATAAAATTCAGATTTTAACATCAATACTATACTTTAATCCGTAGTACATTTTCCAGTTTTGTCAATTGTACCAATAATGTCCTTTATAACAAACTCACATGCGTGCAGTTTTTTTCTCTACGAGATATAGACCAGGCCTATGTATTACTTTTAGGTGTCATATCTCTTTAATCACCTTTTATCTAGAACAGTTTCTTAGCCTTTCTTTGTCTTTCATGCCATTAATACTTTTAAAAAAATACATGTAGTTATTTCATAGAATGTTCCTCAATTTGTTACTCTCTGATATTTCTTCATCATAAGATTAAAATTATGCATTTTGACTAGACTGAGAAGTTGATCTTGTATCTATCTCTGGATGTATATACTGTCTATTTTTCCCATATAGGTGATGTTAATTTTATTTTTCCAATTTGATGATTATTAGTATATTTATGGAGTTGCACAGTTATCCCCATGATCTGGCCTTGTAACATTTCCATCACTCCAAAAAGTTCCTTCATGCCTGTTTGCATTTAATACATGCTAAATCCCTCAGACCTGAGACAATTGTTGATGTGCTTTCTATATCCATACATTTGCCATTTTACTGGACATTTCAAATGCATGGTATCATAGAATATGTAGTCTTTTGCATCTGGCTTTTTAGTTTAACACACAGTTTTTGAAACTTATCTATGTTGTAGCAGTTGTTATTGATGTTGTATTCATGTTGTAGCATGTCGAGCCAGTATTTCATTCCTTTTAATTGTTGAATAGTATCCATTGTATAGATATACCACATTTTGTTTCTCTGTTCACTAGTTGGTGAACATTTGGATTATTTTCAGTTTAGTGCTGTTGTGAACATTCATGCACATGTCTTTATGTGGACATATTTTTTATGTCTCATGGATAGATTTCAAGGAGTTGGTTTGCTGGGTCACATGGTAAGTTTATGTTTCACTTAAAAAAGAAAAAGGCATGGCAAATTATTTTCCAAAGTGACTGTACTGTTTTACATTCTCAAATAGCAATGCATGAGTGTTCTAGTTTCTCCATATTCTCACCAACACATAGTATAGCTATCTTTTTTATTGTAGTCATTTTAGTTGGTGTATTGTAGTATCTCATTATAGTTTTAACTTATATATCCCTAATGACTAATGGTGTTGAACATCTTCTCGTGAGCTTATTAGCCATTCATATGTCTTCTTTGATGAGATATCTATTCAAATCTTTTGCCCATTTTTAAATTGGATTGTTTGTTTTCTTATTAACTTGAATGAGTTCATTATATATTCTGGAAACAAGCCCTTTATCAGATATATGATTTGGAAATATTTTCTTCTAGTACATGGATCATTTTTTATTTTGTAATGGTAAACATTTTTTTAAATTATAGAAGTTGTAAGTTTACAGAAAATCATGCAGAAAGTACAAAGTTCTCATATTCCCCCACCCCATTTTCCCCTATTATTAACATTTTGCATTAGTGTGGTACTTTTGTTACAATTCATGAAACATTATTATAATCATACTAACTTTAGCCCATAGTTTACATAGGGTCCACTGTTTGTATTGTACATTTCTATGGTTATTTAAAGTTTTTATTCTGGTAACATATGAAACTTAAAATCTCTCTTATTTACCACTCTCAAATATACAATTCAGTGGTGTTATTTTCATTCACATTTTTGTACTACCATCACCACCATCTAAAACTTTTTCATCACCCCAAAAGAAACTCTATCAATTAAGCATTAACTCCACATTCCCTACCCCCACCCCAGCCCTGGGTAACCTGTATTCCAGTTTATGAGCCTGTGAATTTGCATATTCTAATTATTTCATGTATGTGAGACCATACAATATTTGACCTTTTGTGTCTGCTTATTTCACTCCACTTGGCATCTACAAGGTTCATCCATGTTGTCACATGTATCATAACTTCATTCCTTCTTACGACTGATTAATAACACATTTTGTTTATCCATTCATCTTTTTTTATGGTAGTTGCATGATTAGCTTTTTTCATTTGTCTTTTTTTATTGAGATATAGTCACATACCATATAATCTCTCCAAAGTGTACAATCAATGGCTTTTAGTATAATCACAGTGTTGTGCATTTATCACCACAAAAAATTTCAGAACAATTTCATTATTCTAAAAACTCCACATCCCTTGGCAGTCACCTCTCAATCCCTCTATCCTTCCCCAGCTCTACATAGCCACTAATCTAATTCCATCTTTATAAATTGATTTATATTTACATTTTATATAAATGGAATCATACAATATGTAGTACTTTGTGTCTGGTATCTTGCACTTGGCATAATGATTTTTTTTTGCCTGATAGTAACATTTTTTAACATTAACATACATAACCTTTATTCAGTTTCAAAGAAAAACAGTTATATGCAATATTACCCATATTCATATTTCACATGAGGTTTTGCTATCTTATACAGTCCCATGTTAGATTTTTTAGTTTTCCTTCTAGTAATATATATGACCTTAGTCTTTCTCTTTCAACCACTGTCATAACCATATAATAGCACTGCTAGTTAGAAACATTATGTTGCATTTCCACCTTTTCTATTCATTTCCAAAGATTTACAAGCTACCTTTTTACCAATTCTACACAGATTAACCCTCAGCTTTCCATTCTCTACCCTCATTCTATTTTCTGGTGACCCATATTCAAGTTATTAACTCCATGAGTTTATACAATATATTTAGTTCATAATAGTGCAGTCATACAGTATTTGTCCTTTTGTGTCTGGCTTACTTCACTTAACATAATGTCCTCTAGGTTCATCCATGTTGTCATATGTTTCACAACTTCACTTCTCCTTACAGCTGCATAATATTCCATCGTGTTTATACACCACAATTTGTTTATCCATTAATCAGTTGCTGGACACCTGGGTTGTTTCCATCTTTTAGTTATTGTGAACAATGCTGCTATGAATATCGGTGTGCAGATGTCTATTTGTGTCACTGCTTTCAGTTCTTCTGGGTATATACCCAGTAGTGGTATTGATGGGTCATGTGACAAATCTATATTCAACTTCTTTAGGAACTGCCAGACAGTCCTCCACAGTGGCTATATCTTCTACATTCTCACCAATAGTGAATAAGTGTTCCTATCTCTCCACATCCACTCCAACACTTGTAGTTTTCTGTCTTTTTAAAAGTGGCCATTCTAATAGGTGTGAAATGATATCTCATTGTAGCTTTGATTTGCATTTCCCTAATCACTAGTGATGTTGAACATTTTTTCATGTGTTTTTTTTTTTGTCATTTGTATTTCTTCTTTGGACAAATGTCTTTTCAAGTCTTTAGCCCATTTTAAAAATTGGGTCATTTTTCTTTTTATTGTTGAATTGTAGCATCTCTTTATATATCATGGATATTAAAACCTTATTGGATATGTGATTTCCACATATTTTTTCCCATTGAGTTGGCTGCCTTTTCACCCTTTTGACAAAGTCCTTTGAGGTGCAAAAGTGTTTAATTTTGGGGAGGTCCCATTTATCTATTTTTCCTTTTGTTGCTTGTGCTTTAGGTGTAAGATCCAAGAAACCACCATCTACCACAAAGTCTTGAAGATGTTTCCCTACATTTTCTTCTAGTAGTTTTATGGTCCTGACTTTCATATTTAGGTTTTTGATCCATTTTGAGTTGATTCTTCTATAGGGAGTGAGATAGGGGACCTTTTTCGTTCTTTTGGTTATGGATATCCAGTTCTCCGAGCACCATTTTTTGAAGAGACTGTTTTGTCCTGTTAACATGGACTTGGTAGGTTTGTCATAAACAAGTTGGCTGTAGAGGTGAGGGTTTATTTCTGGATTCTCAATTCTATTCCACTGATCAATGTGTCTCTCTTTATGCCAATACTATGCTGGTTTGACCACTGTAGCTTTGTAATATGTTTCAAGGTCAGGCAGTGAAAGTCCTCCCACATCGCTCTTCTTTTTTAGAATGCTTTTGGCTCTTTGGGTGCACTTTCCCTTTTAAATAAATTTGGGTAATTGAGTTTTCTATTTCTGTAAGGTAGGCTGTTGGAATTTTGATTGGTATTGCACTGAATCTATAAATCAGCTTGGGTAGGATTAACATCTTCATGATATTTAGTCTTCTAGTCCATGAATGACTTTCAATTTGTTCAGGTCTTCTTTGATTTCTTTTAGCATTGTTTTGTAATTTTTGAATATAGGTCCTATACTTCTTTGGTTAAATTGATTCCTACATATTTGAGTCTTTTTGTTGCTGTTATAAATGGAATTTTTTTTCCTGATTTCCTCCTTGGATTCTTCAGTACTAGTGTACAGAAACATTATTGATTTTTATGTTGTTGATCTTATATCCTGCCACTTTGCTGAACTTGTTTATTATCTCAAGTAGTTTTGTCATAAACATTTCAGGATTTTCTAAATATAGGATCATGTCATCCATAAATAGTGAGAATTCTACCTCCTCTTTTCCTATTTGAATGCCTTTTTATTATTATTATTTTTGTCTAATTGCCCTAGCTAGAATTTCTATCACAATATTGAATAACAGTGGGCATCCTTGTCTTGGACCTGATCTTAGAGCTTTCAGCCGCTCCCCATTGAGTGCAATGTTGGCTGTGGGCTTTTCATACATGCCCTTTATCATACTGAGGAATTTTCCTTCTATTCCTGTCTTTTCAAATGTTTTTATCAAGAAGGGATGCTAGATTTTGTCAAATGCCTTTACTGCATCAATTGAGATGATCATGTGTTTTATTCCTTCATTCTGTTAATGTGGTGTATTATAGTAATTGATTTTCTTATGTTGAACCACCTTTGCATACCTGGAATAAATTCCACTTGTTCATGATGTGTAATTCTTTTGATATGCTGTTGGATTCTATTTGCAAATATTTTGTTGAGAATTTTTGCATCTATGTTCATTAGAGACATTGGCCTGTAATTTTTTTTTCTTGTAGTATCTTTATCTGGCTTTAGTATTAGGATGATGTTGGCTTCATAAAGTGTGTTGGGTAATTTTCCCTCCTCTTCAATTTTTGCAAAGAATTTAAACAGGATTGGTGTTAATTCTCTTCTAAAAGTTTGGTAGAATTCACTTTTGAGGCCGTCTGGTCCTAGACTTTTCTGTGTTGGGAGATTTTTGATGACTGATTCAATCTCTTTAAATGTAATTCATTAGTTAAGTTCTTGTATTTCTTGTAGAGTCAGTGTAGGTTGTTTGTGCATTTCTAGGAATTAGTCCAGAAAATTTGTTTGTCCAGAAAAAGGTTGTTTAGTTTGTTGGCATACAGTTTCTCATAATATTCTCTTATGATCTTTTTTTTTATTTCTGTGGCGTCAGTTGTAACTTCCCCCTTTCATTTCTGATTTTATTTATTTGCGTCTTCTCTCTTTTTTCTTTGTTAGTCTAGCTAAGAACTTGCTTTTGGTTTTGTTGATTCTCCCTATTGTTTATTTGTTCTCAATTTCATTTATTTCTGCTCTAATCTTTATTATAATTTCTTTCCTTCTGCGTACTTTGGGAATGGTTTGCTGTTTTTTTTTCTTTCTAGTTTGTCCAGTTAGATCTTTGATTTTAGCTCTTTTTTCATTTTCATTATAGGCATTTAGGGCTATAAATTTCCCTCTCAGGACTGCCTTTGCTGTATTCCTTAAGCTTTGATAAGTTGTGTTCTTGTTTTCATTTGTCTCAATATATTTACTAACTTCACTTACAACTTCTTCTTTGACCCACTGATTGTTTAAGGAATTGTGTTGTTTAGCCTCCACACATTTGCAAATTTCCCCGTTTCTCATCTATTATTGATTTCCAGTTTCATCCCATTTTGATCACAGAAGGTGCTTTGTATAATTTCAATCTTTTCATATTTTTTGAGAGCTGCCTTGTGACCTTACATGTGGTCTGTCCTGGAGAAAGATCCATGGGCACTTGAGAAGAATGTATAACCAGCTACTGTGGGATGCAGCATTCTGTATATGTCTGTATGTACAGCTTGTTTATTGTATTTAAATTCTGTTTCCTTGTTGATCTTCTGTCTAGTTGTTCTTTCTAATGATGTGAGTGGTGTGTTAAAGTCTCCAACTATTACTGCAGAGATGTCTATTTCTCCCTTCGGTTTTGCCAGAGTTTGCCTCATGTATTTTGGGGCACCCTGGTTAGGTGCATAGATATTTATGGTTGTTATATCCTCCTGGTGGATTGTCCCTTTTATTAATATATAATGGCCTTCTACATCTCATAACTTTTTTGCATTTAAAGTCTGTTTTGTCTGATATTAGTATAGCTACCACAGCTCTTTTTTGTTTACTCTTTGCGTGGAGTATCTTTTTCCAACCTTTCACTTTCAGCTGGTTTGTATCCCTGGGTCTAAGGTGTGTCTTCTGTAGGCAGCAAATTGATGGTTTATGTTATTTTATCCTTTCTGTCGGCCTTTATCTTTTTATTGGGGAGTTTAATCTGTTCACATTCAGTGATATTACTGTAAATGCCTTATTTACTTCTACCATTTTATTCCTTGGTTTTCATATCATATCTTATTTTCATTTGTCTTTTTACTCTTTTAGTTACCTTTCCTGCTATTCTTTCCTTCTGCACTCTCCTCCAAGCCTCTCTCCTGTCTTTTTCTTTTGGGCCGTGCGGCTCCTTTTAATACTTGTGTCAAAGGAGGATTCTTTTTTATGAACTCTTTTAGTTTCTGATTATTTGTGAATATTTTAAATTCACCTTCACATTTGAAAGACAATTTTGTCGGATAAAGAATTCTTGGCTGGTAATTTTTCTCTTTCAGTATCCTAATTATATTATGCCACTCTCTTCTCACCTCCATGGTTTCTGATGAGAAATCCACATTAAGTATTACTGGGCATCCCTTGTATGTGATTGTTTGCTTCTCCCTTGCTATCTCAGAATTTTCTCTTTATCTTTGACATTCTGAGTAGTATGTGCCTTGGAGTAGGTCTATTTGGATTTATTCTGATTGGGGTATGCTGTGCTACTTGGTCATGTAAATTCATTTCTTTCATGAGTGTTGGGAAATTTTAAGCCATTATTTCCTTAAATACTCTTTCTGCCCCTTTTCCCTTCTCTTCTTCTTCTGGAACTCCTATGACACATATGTTAATGCACTTCAATATTATTCAACTCCATGAGCCCCTGCTCAATTTTTCCCATTCTTTACTCTCTCTGTTCTTCTCTCTTTTCAATTTCAGCAGTTCTTTCTTCAGTATCACTTATTCTTTCTTCTCTCATTTTGAGTCTGCTGTTGTATGGATCTAA
>JAQZBX010094730.1:0-11992 GCA_029593785.1 Cabassous unicinctus | reverse complement strand
GTGGTTTTCTTCTATGCTCTGTCAAGTTCCTGAATAATTGTTTCCAAACTTCCAATCCTTCAGTGGCCCTCAATGAGACAAGCTTGGAGGTTGGGATTCCTCAGTGGATGAGGCTCGAGGACCCAGGGTTTTGGGGGTTACCTGGGGACTCACCCGACTTTCTTGTAATTTGGGGCTGGAACTCAAGGCTCTGGAAACCCTGCCTCCCCTCAGCCTCTTGGATTCTTCCCATCGTGTCTGGGGAGATGCTTACGCTGAGTAAGGAGTCTCAAAAGAATGGGAGAGTCCTCACCTCTGAGCAGAGATGCTAGCATTTTAGGGAAGGAGGCAAGAGAGGATCATTGAGAGGAGATGGAAGAGAAACAAGCCTGGTTGGTGTTGGCCGGTCTCAAAACCAAAAATAGGCTTGGCCTGATGCCATTCGGGCAGTTATTGATCTTGTCATGGAGCCTGAAGCCCTTGGCCAGGTGAGCATGGATTAGGTGAGAGCATTTTCAATGGAATGCTCAAGTGCCTCAGCCACCAGGAATGCAGGGTCAGTCCTGCCCCAGCAGAGGGAGATTTATGGGAGAGGAGCCCGGCAGGGGCGGGCATTCAGCTGGGGCTTGCTGTGGGGCTTGTCTAGCCTCTAGCGCTGATGCTTTGCAAACCAGTCGTGGTTGGTGACCTTCTCTTTCCCAGGAGCCCATCTCCCACCTATCATTACATTCCATATAGCAGAGTCAGGGAGGGGGAGGGACCCTGAGCTGGAGTCTCAGAGCCAGGCGGAGTGGGTGCTGGCGGTGGGCTCAGGTATGGGAAGCAGCATTGGCAGGGGCTCCCTACAGGGCAATGTGGACTCTGGAGCCCAGACTGGACTCCCGCCCAGCCTCTGCGAGGTCTCTGGAAATTCTCCTAAACTCGTCCAGGGTCAGTTTTTATCATTAAAGTGGGGACACTAATGCCTATTTCAGCGTTTCACCTTTTTGGGGTGGAGGGGACTGAAAAGGCTAGAGACAGGAGAGTGGAATGTGCAAGAGAGGTGGGTGAAAATCCTGGCTCCACCACTTAACTTCTGTGCATCGTCAAGAAATGGATCATCTCCAAGTCTGGTCTTTACAACGGGACATTATGAGGACCAAAGAGCGATGCCTGTGAGGCTCAGCCCAGCGCCTCGCGTAAGAGCTGTGACGTGTTTGCATTATTAAGAGCAAGGCTTGGTGCTGGGCACAGAGTAAGGTTTCAATAAATGTTCATGGAATGCACAACATGGGAAAGATATACTTCGGAAATTAAAAAAGTCCCTGTGGAAGCAAGGACTGTTATTGTCAGACCCAGGCAATGGGGCATTTTTGGGTAGTCTGTGGAGGTCTTTGTGGTTGGGGGGCCTTCTCCTGGCCTTATGAGCATCTCAGGTTGGTGTTCAGCCTGGCTAGAGAAGCCATGCAACTGACCTTCCCCCAGCATGGGGAGGGAGCAGCTCCTAGACAGGGATTGATGTGTTATCCAACCTGAGGTCTCTGTCTGGAATGTCCAATGGTCGCAACACTACATGCCTTGGTACCACTCCACCAAGCTCAAGTTGTGGGTTGGAGTGGGGTGGGGTTGGGGGGCTTTTCCAAGGGTGGAGGGATTTTCTGGGAGCAGAGGTACAGGGAGACAAGAGGAGGGTGCCTCTGGCTGAAGTGTTCTGGCTGCCTCTTGGCATGTTCCCAACCCCGGCCACCAGGCTGAAAGGACGGCACCGATGAGGCTGATGCCTCAGTGTCTCCCAGCCCAATCCCCCTGCAACAATCTTCCAAATTTTCCAAACATTAGCGGTGTTTCCAAACACTCTTGTCCACATGGAGACAGGAGGGAGTCACGGGGGAGAAGCCGAGATATTGTAATGAAGCAAATATATTAAAGAGTGAGACACAAGAACGACCCCCACCATGACAACCACCCCCCACTCACAGATGTCACACACACACACACACACACAAACACACTTGTTTATACAATACTTGTAGATATACACACTCACCCCAAACCAACTTGAAACTTCTACAGGGCCCTGGCAATGCAAAAATGAATCCATTTCTGTCCTCAGAGAGTTCACAGTCAGGGAGGGGGTGGGGAACTGACTTAAAGTGGGTGGCTTTGATTCCTTGTAGGTGAAAAGCCAATGGAGTCCTGGAGACAGAGACACTTACTCTGCTTGCGGGAATCTGGCAGTGATTCCAAGAGGAGGAGTATTTGAGCTGAGTGTTTAAGGGTGAGTGCATATTGATACACAGACTTACTGTGGACAAACATTTATTGAACTTCTACAGGGTGCTGACAATGCAGAAATCCATCCTCAGGGACCGCGTCCGCCACCTCTCCAGGTGGGCAAGGCAGAAATCCAGGACGTCTTTCCGATTCTTGTCTCCACCCCATCCTGGCTGGCTTGTATGTCCAGAATCTGTGTCCCTTTGATAAATAACGTGTTTCTGGGACTGTCTCTGCCTCTAGCTCCCGAATCATGTCTAACGTGGCAGATTTTCAACAAATGTGGAGCAAGTTCATAAAAGGGGAGGAAGGCCTACCAGGCGGAGAAGAGCATGTGCAGAGGCAGGGAAGAGAGGGAGGGCGGGAGGAGAGGGATCTGTCCAGACAGGGCACAATCAGACCCTGTTAGGTAGTGACTTAACACAGCCACTGCTGTAAACGGCACCCACAGCGCCGCTCGCCAACTCTCCCATTACCTTTGTGTTAGGAATGAACACTTATTGCTCATTCATCCTCCCAAACACCTGCCTTCTCTGCCACCTGGAGGAAAGAAGCAGTACCAGCTTTGCTACGGGAAGCGGTCAAGGTCAGGAAGAGGGTCCGGTCCCTCCACAGTCACTGTCGTGGCCTTTGGCACTGGGATGTGCCTGGAGAATACCAGCGCTCACTGTGGGCTGGGGAACGCTTTGCAAATCTGGTGCCCATTAAGGTGCCGGTAAAGGAGTCTGGGAATGGTCCACGTGGTAAAGTCAGACTGATGGGAGTAGGTTCCCAAAGGTCCCGAAGAACTGAATTAACCCCATGGTTTTGACACACGTGGAGGGTTTGAAAATATCCAAGTCTTAATTGGTGTTGGGGCAGGGGGGAGAGCTAGGAGAGCCTTGCTTTCCAATGTTGCCAAAATAGTTTGAAGTCACACCATTAATAAAAGCGCTTCGCTGCAACGTGACTCAAAGAAGAGCCCAATTCTTCCCAAGAGAAATAGGACAATAATCTCAACACTATGGTCATGCTGATGAGGAAGAGAATGCATGCCAACACTTACTGGATCCTTGAGCAGCATGAGGCAAGGCTGAGAGGCAGGATTGCAGAGTGGTCGGGAGCGGGGCCTATGGAGCTGGCCTCACCTGCTTGGAATATCCTGCCTCTGCCACCTGCTAGACTTGTGGGCTTCGGTGAAGGCGCCATGAGGATTCTAAGGCATAAACAGCACTAGAGCAGGGCCTGGCTCAGAGTAAGTGCCCAGCAAGTGTTAGCTATCATCAGTATTCTTGCCAAAGATCTCAAAACAAGCCCAAGAGATCAGTCCATTTCAAACGTGAAGAAACTGAAGTTCAGAAGAGTTCATTTAACGTATCCCCAGAGCACACAGAAACGGCAGCGCTGAGCCCAGGCAGACTGAACTCAGAGCCCTCTCTTTTAAGTTCCATTTTATATGACCTCCTAAATGCAGGCTCCATTTTGCAGAGGGAGAAACTGAGGAAATGGACTCACATCAAGGGCCACGGGGCTTGTTTCCTACAACTCCTGATGTCCAGTTCTAAGAGTTGCAGCAGTGTTGGAAGCAAGAAGGAAGGCAGAAAATGGTTGATGGGAGCATCAATAGAGAAACAGTCGCTAGAATGTTAGAAGATTCCAGAACGGGGATAAGGAACCTCTTGCCCCATGTCCTCTCCAGGTGAGGGGCGGTCTGGCTCTCGAAGAGACTCGGGTGTGAGATGGGCTTCAGCCCTGTGCCAAGAGCCAGACATTCAAGCCTCCTCATGCGATTTCCTGCTATTTACTCTGGGTCTGACAGCACCCAATCACCCGGGCCAATTCGAAATAAAAGAATCCAGAGGGCTCAGCAGTTCAGTTTTTAAAATAACAATCAGTGAAACTTTTCAGTCAAACCAGTCAGAAATCCAGTCAGGTGGATTGAAAATTTGGGAAAGTCAGGCCACATTACTTCCAGTCAAGTTTAGTCAAAACTTCTGCAAAATCATTCAAAAACTCGGTCAATTCATCTCAGAGTCCTAGGAGTCTAGACAGAAGCTCAGGCTGCTTCATGTTGAGGGAGGTGGTTTGTCTGAAATTTGGTGAGGTCGTTCCAAAATCCAACAAGGTCAATCCAAAATCAGGATCAGTCCATAGTTCAGTGTGGTGAGGCTAAACTCCAAGCGGGTTAGTTAAATATTTAGTCAGATCAGTCACACGGTCAACCAGCGCAGTTGGCGTTGCAGGCCCAACATCCGGTGTGGAACTAGGCTCGTGACACACAGACAGAGAGGATCCGCTGCGTGGGCAGCCAGGGCAGCCAGTGTGGAAACCAAGTGGCACCGTCCAGGGGCCTCAGGAGCTATCTCCACCAGGAGCCAGGCTGAGGATCCGGCAAGGCCGCCAGGAGCGGCGTTCCCAGACAAGCACCCAGCCACTGTCTTGAGGAATCCCAAATGCCTTTGCTGACCCAGGCGCCTTGCTGAGCCGTCAGGCCTTCCAAAGGCAGCCCCCAGCCCAGGCACTGGGCAGCCAGCCAGCATGTCCTCACCCACAGGACAGCAGCCCAGTGTACATGTAGCCCCCGCGTGCCTCCGTGTGCCCTGTGGGCCCTGGCTTGCCCCCTGCATGCCTCCGCGTGCCCCCGTGTGACCCCTACATGCCCCTGCATGCCCCGTGTGCCCCCGCGTGCCCCCGTGTGCCCTACGCATGCCCTGGCTTGCCCCCTGCATGCCTCTGCATGCCCCTGTGTGCCCCCCGCATGCCCCTGCGTGCCCCGCGTGCCCCCGTGTGCCCCCCGTGTGCCCTGGCTTGCCCCTTGCATGCCCCCGCGTGCCCCACATGGCCCGCCTGCCTATTCTCCCACGCTCCTTTCTCTGGCAGGCGCTGTGCAGGCGAAGCCAAGAACTGGCCTGGCTTCCCAGTGCGTGGAGGTGTATCTGGGCTCTGGCCCAGCGCCTCAACAGGTTCCATATGGTCCTCCCAGCTCCCCTCAGTCCCCTTTCCCACCTTGACTGTTTCTGAGATTAAAACCCTTTCCAGGTTGTTGGCCAACAGCGACAGGGAGGGGCTGCCTCGCTGCCTGTGGAGGCTGAGCTGCTGTGGAATATTCATCAAAGGCTGGCTGGGGGTGTGGGGGAGGAGACAGATCTCCTGGGCTCTGGGGTGAGGGGACCTGGAGGGGGCACATGGCCCGAGCATGGGGCAGACCCCACCTGCTCTTCAGCCCAGCTGCAGCCTCTGGACTGGTCCCTGAGTGTCTGGCCTTGGCATCAGGACCCCATGACTCAAGGCGGGAACGCGCAAGAGGGGCATGATGAAAGGAAAGGCACAGCTGAGGCGGGAGGGGAGCTGAGCTGCGTAGGTGCAAGGAGGCCAATCTGCGTGCTGAACCCCACTCACAGAAGGGCACTGATCAGCCAGCGGGGCGGCTAGTGGGGCACCGAGTAGGGTCCGGGCCATCCTTACCAAACCCCGTGTTCACTCTTTGGTAGCAGGATGGTCTTGGGGTCCTGGGACTGGAGTAATAGGCTGAGCTGGTAGTGGAGGCTGCTCAGGAGCTCGGGACAGCAAGTACTGAAGTATTTTCGTGATTTAACAGCCTGTCCAGCTCCACCGGCAGTACCGGCTGAAACTTAGTTTCAGATTAGCTTATTTTCTACTTGCTTCTGCTTTTTTCCCTGGAAGGCTTCTGTTGACTGAAACCTGAAAACGCACACACGCACGCACACCCCTCCCTGGACACCCAACACTTCCAAGCACCCAAGAAATCCGCAAGCATGTGCCCACCCTTGCTCTTTGCCAGCCCTTGCACCCCCGCGCCTGCTCCACCCAGCCTAGCCCAGAGGCGTCTGGACACAGGCGCAGCTGATCCCCGTCTGAGTCCTGCTGAACCATGTCCTGGGGCTTCTAATTCTCATCCCTCCCCCATCCTGCCACAGACCCATGTCCAGGAGCTGGCCCCAAGGCCTGGGACTATGAGCATCTGGAAGCTTCCCTGGGAGCGGGCTCAGTTCCCCACACACCTTTCCACCAGCCACACCCCTAGCTTAGCTCTGGGAGCCCGTCCTGCCTCTCACAAGATCAAAGCAGATCCTGTGTCTGTTTTTGGTGAAAAAATCTGGCCACGGCAGATGGTGATTTAGAATCTCTCCATCCGTCCCGGCCCTCTCGTTTTCTACCCGGAGGCCCAGAGAGGGGAAGGGGCGTGTTGAAGGTGGCAGACCTGGGCGCCCCCTAGAACTTTCCCAGCAGCATCCTTGTGGGCAAAGCGTCCCTTCTCCTTCCTGAACAGGCTCATGGGTGGAGGAAGGGACAGTCCTCCTTGGAGACTGAGGACTGTGGCCTCATGGTCCTCTGGGCCCACGTGACGTTGCAGGGACTCTGTGGTGTCTCATAGGGGGCCAGGGAGACTCGGCAGTTGTTACAGGACAATTTCCAGGGCAGAGTGGGAGCAGGGGCTGCGGGACATTTTGGAACACTTGTGCAGGGGAGGGGTTCTGGATAGAGGAGGCCCAAACATGCTCAGTCCCGCCTTCTTGTCCTTCTCCCTTCCCCTCACCTCCTCTTTCACCAGGGAAGGCTGTGTCTGTGCTCAGGAGAGCCTGTGGGCTTGCTTTCTGTCCCCTTTGGGGGGTGATGCATAGAAGTCCGGGGCTGAGGAAGGGCAGCCAGGCCAGCCCCCCACTGCCTTACGACACATTTGGAAGCTCCTTCCAGCAGGCCACACTTCAGGGCTCCAGGCATAGCCCAGTGGGCATCTGTGAAATCCCTCCACTCCCCTTCCATCTTTCAACATCGGCACCCTGCCACCCGGTTTCTTCTGAGATGTCTTTCCAGAGACACCCCATCCTTCCAGCCCTGCCCCAACTCTGCTGGGGGCTTTGGCCCTGCAGTCGCGGTGTCTCCTCTCTGCTATTGCACCGAGCATACCAATGACAGCGAAGGAGGTGGGCGCACTTGTTTGAGATGGGGATGATTCTTTTCCTTCTGGGAGTTTATTCTGGGCTCCCCATTCAAGCCTCTGAGCCTTGTGCAATCAAAAAGAGGGATGGGGAAGTGGGGGTGGCTCAGTCGATGGAGCCCCCGTTTACCATGTGGGAGGTCCCGGGTTCGCTTCCCGGGGCCTCCTTGTGAGGGCAGGCCGGCCCACGCGGCGCAGGGGGCTGGTGCAGCGGAACCTCACAGCGGGGGGAAGATGGGCAGACGCGGAGAGGACACACGGCGAATGGACACGGCGGGCACGGGCAGCAAGGGGGGGATAAATAGATGAATGGGTAAATCTTTAAAAAAAAAAAAAAAGAGGGATGGGACTGAGGGTGAGTGGAAATGAAGGAACCTGCCTGGCTTTGGAGCCCCCCGTCCCAAACCCCAGACCTCAGAAAGGAAGCAAAGGGTTTAGCGGCAATGTGGGAGCAACATCTGGAGTGAGAGCTGGCACTGAAGAGGAACCTTCTCCAGAGAGCTCCGGGAGACAGCGAGAGCCAGGGAGGGAAAGGCAGGTAGCTGGCCCTGAAGGCAGCCTGGCTGGCTTCCCATATCCATGAGGCCCAGCCCGGAGACACGGTTGAACGGAAGAGGCAGCGAGCAGCAGGGACCAGGGTCATCTTGGGGGTGAGCCGAGAGGATGGAAGCCCGTGCTGCCGAGGGCTCTGCCAAAAGACAGCACAGAGGACCTTGTGGGGCAAATGCTTCAGGGACACACTGAATCCCCCAGCACCTCGGGTGTTAGAGCCCCCCCACCCCCAAAATTCAGACTTCTCTTGGGGAGAGCAGGGGATTGCCCCAAATTCACTGAAATTGTGCCACCACCTCAGCTGAGTGGGAAGCTCCAGCCAGAAATCAAGCTGTCATGCAAAGATCAGCGATTTTGCCGTAAAGCTGAACAGCAGCCGAGCATGGTGCCCGCTGTGCTGCCACTTGCTGACAGGGCCTGGGCAATCAGCTCCACGGGGTGCACTGGTGCCTCCCCTTTTACAGATGGGGAAACTGTGCCACAGAGCAGCTGGCCCAGGGCTGCAGGGTGTGTACGTGACTCCCAAGCCCAGGCTTCCCCCCGTCCCCTGCCCCCTTGGTGGATTCCCTGGACCGCCCCATTTGGGGGCCACAAGGTGTATTTAAATGTTTTGGCCGCCCTGCGGGTGTTTTGCTGGGGGACTATGCCTGCTCCAGCCTGATTTCCCTCCATGCAGTGGATGTTTCTATTCTCAAGAAAATCAGCTCTTGTAGCCCCTCCCCATCCACCCTTCTTGCCTCAACACAGGCTCGGAAGCAAGGCCATCCTGCAGCTGAGGCGGGAAGGAAGCACAGCCATTGCCGATGTTGTGACAGCCCCGTACACTCCCTAGAACAGCGCTGGTTTCACTGCACCCCACGGTAGCCCTTGGAAGGAGGCAGGGTGGGAATCGAGGCTCAGGCTTGACCTAGGTCCTTCTGAGGCTGGCGGGGCAGGGGGTGGGTGCTGGAACCCAAAGGCAAGTCCTTCTTTCCCCCCAGACTTGTCTGAAGATAAGAATCGCCTGGTGTGTTCAGTCAACACTGACTCCTGGGTCCCAACTCGGACCTTTAAATCAGAATTTCAGAGGACGGAAGGCAAGTCTCTTGCCTCTTCAGACAAAGCCCTCTTGCCAGTGACTTGCAAATTTATTTGAGGCCTTGAAATTTTTATTTAAAAAAATCTTTATGCTGGAACAAAATACCAATGAAGTAGATCAAAAGGAAAGGGGTGGGGGTGGCCACCTACCACCCTGAGGGGGCTGCTCAAAGCCCCCCAAGTGAGCCTCAGGGCCTGGGTTAAAAGCCAGAAACCACACTCTCATTCAAACCCCTGCTCCTTCTGCCACTTCCCATCTGTGCCTCAGTTTCCTCATCTGTGCAATGGGGACAATACAGTTCTCTACCTCACAGGAGTGTTGTGAAGGTCAAATGTGTGAATATCCGTGAAGCACGGAGAACAGTGCCTGGCATGTAAGCGCTACAGGAACAAGCCATTCGCTGGGCCACCCTGTCTGGGCTGATTAATTTTTAGGACCGTATCCATGAATGAGACCAATTTGCAAACTTGGATTTCAATGGTCGCCTCAGTCAAAGGAAAGATTAAGCACCATCATCCTGCTGAGTCAGAAAGAAAACCAGTCAAGGCGACTGTTAGACTTAATGGGACGGTTTGGGGTGTTTTAAAAATACTGGTCGGTTGTGGCAGATGCTATTGTTTTGCCCGGGCGGACCTGCCCCCTCGGTGGCAGACTGGCGTGTGAGGAGATGTGCTTCAGAAGCCCCAGCCCCGGCTCCCAGGAGAAGTTCTCACAGAGGCAGACAGACATCAGACAGAGGGCCGGCCACCGGTGTTTCCTTGACTGCTCAGGTCCTCCTTGGAGCCGACGTCGGGTCAGATCCTGGAAACGCTGAGTGGTTTCCCAGATGGGACCTTTGAGCTCTGCTAATTTGTTCCTCCCTGTTTCCTCTGGGGGTGGTCGACAAAGGGATTAATCACTTCCCTCCCCCTTTTCCCCTTGCAAGGGTCTTTTTAGAGGGGGCAGAAAGGGGTGATGGGAGGAGGACAAGGAAAATCATTTCTTTCCAGGAGCTTCTCTCTTCTCTGAGGCCCCTCAGATGCAGAGAACATCCCGTGCCTAGGGGTGTTTCCAGGAGAGAGGCTGCTGACTGCTCTGAGGCCCCAGGGTTGGCTGGAGAGGCATAGGGGGCACATCCCCAGGCACCCCACATTCATATCCTGGTGATTATGGTTAGGCTGATGATAAATGGTGGCCTGAAGGGAGGTGAGGATCCCAGAGAGGAGGTGCATGATCTGGTCATGGGACTTACCTTCCTGGTCAGTGTTTCCAGTGGGGGTCGTTAGAATAGGGTCTCTTTCAGATGGGGTCCTCCATCCTCCCCATGACCCTGCCCTGTATGACCCAGGCTGCATGACAGCCTTGACTTGTGATGGTCCCTCATGCCCCAAGCTCAGCTTTAGGCTGTTCCTTGATGCTCCTTCTGCCTCAGGATCTTTGCATATGCTTTCCAAGATTGTTCTTCCCCACCTCTGTACCTGTGCAACTCTTGCTCCTGTTCTTGTGTCCATCTTTCAGGGAAGATTTCCTTTACCCCCACCCACTTCAGACTAGGTTATGACACTTGCTCTTCCCCCTTATTGCTTACGCTCAAACTCTTGGATTTCTCCTTCAGTACACTTGGCACAATTGTAAGTAACTATTTCCTTGTTTAATTATTTCTTTAGTGTCCATTATTTTTTTCTTTAAGAGGACAGTGGCCATGTTTGCCTGATTTACCCAGCCCAATGACAGGTGCATAATAGTTATTCCTAAATATTTGGTAAATGATGAATGGGACTTGTGGCCCATCTCACTCTATGGGTGCCTTGATAATGGTGGGAAGTATGGGGAGACAGACTGGCTTCACAAGTGGAAGACCTTTCTGGTGGGCTTGGCCAAGAATGAAATGAATGGGTCACTGTAGGGGGGTAGTGATTTCCCTGTCCCTGGCAGAGTACAAGTGGAGGCTGAATGACTGCTGGGTGGGGATGCTGAATAGGAATCTGAGCTTCTGGTTTGAGTGAGTATGGGTCGTATAATGATCTTCTCAACCTTGTGAAGGTGTGATTCTAAGATAGCAGTGCCCTGATGAGATGGAGCCATCTTGGACTAATTGACTACATAAAAGCTGTTCTTTCTGGCCTGGAGAGGCAGAATAAGCTCTCCCTCTTTATTGTGTCCTTTCTTGCATCCCTAACTGAGGGCTTGGTGGGATCTTCTAAAGTCAAGGTGGCCAACCCAATGCCCACAGAAGTGAGGCTTGGAACATACATGCATGGAATAGACAGGGATAAGGAAAAAAATGGCAGAGGGCTGTGGCGCTTGGTTATCAGAGATGCTAC
Organism: Cabassous unicinctus; assembly: GCA_029593785.1. Taxonomy (NCBI): domain Eukaryota; kingdom Metazoa; phylum Chordata; class Mammalia; order Cingulata; family Chlamyphoridae; genus Cabassous; species Cabassous unicinctus. Next base: position 888 of record JAQZBX010094730.1, on the reverse strand, counting down.
AGGGAACGGTGAGGGCTGCTGCCAACTGGAGAGCACAGGCCCAATTTAAAGGGGCCATCTCAGCTCCTGGAGGAATGGGAATCTAATACTGTCTAAATCCCATTTTTTCAAGGGAAGAAGGAAATATGGATTTTTATGTGAAATCTACCAATCTTCAAGTGTTGGCAACTTGTGAGCCAGACAAACACATCTGAAGACTGCCTTTGACCTTCTGGCCACATGTTTGAGATCCGTATTCTAAGATGTGACATCTGGGTGACAGTCCCAAGGACAATTGAACTTCTATCCCACTTTTTCTTACCAGGCTCCCCCTGGACCTCTGCAAGACTCTGGCTCATAGTTTGTCTTCAGAGCCCCTGCCTCTCCTGTCTGCACACCCCTCTGAACTGGATGCTGAGGTGCTCTGGCCAGATCCCCTCTTACAGGGCTGACTCACCTACCCCTCAACTGCTGGGACTATTAGCTGCTGATGGTCACAGCTGCATCTCTCTCTGGGAACTGCCTTGCTCTGAGTTACACCTCTTCCCAGGGGTGACAAGCATCCAAAGACTGGCTGATGGAGGGACACAAAGATCTGGTCCCTTGCCTCAATTTCTGGCAACTCTGAAGGGCTGTCTTAGCTCCAGAGCCCCCCACAAGATGGCAGAGGCCTTGGTTGCAACTGCACTACAAGGTCAGCTCCTCCTGCTCAGCTCACCTTCTGCAGCTCCTTACAGGTGTATCTCTTGCAGACTGACCCCCCTCTTCCAATACTTTCTGTACATACCTCTTTCAATCAGTCTGTTTCCAGGGAATCCCATCTGAGACACCCACTACCCAGTCCGCTTACAGCTCTCCACCTCCTTGCCTTTTTTTCCTTATCAAAACTTATCTTAGAAAATGCTCTGA
>JAQZBX010094729.1:0-11993 GCA_029593785.1 Cabassous unicinctus | reverse complement strand
ATCAAAGGAAAGTGAAAAGATAACCTACTCAATGAAAGAAAATATTTTGAAACCACATACTCTATAAGGGTTTAATATACAGAATACATGAAAAAATCCATCAACTCAACAATAAAAAGCAAAAAAAAAACATTTAAAAATGGGCAAAAGAATTGAGTGGACATTTCTCCAAAAAGATATAGAAATGGATGAAAAGCACATTGCTCAAAATCATTAGCTATTAAGGAAATGTAAATTAAAACCACAGTGATATACATTTCATATTCACTAGAAAGGTTGCTATTAAAAAAACCACCACAGAAAATTTAAGCTGTTGTGGAGAATGTGGAGAAAAAGGAGCACATTAATTGTTGGTGGGTATTTTAGTCAGCCAAAGGGGTGCTGATGCAAAGTACCAGAACTCTGTTGGCTTTTATAAAGTTCATTTATTTGTGGTAGAAGCTTACAGTCAGAAGATCAGAAAGAGTAAGTTACTTCCCTTACCAAAGTCTGTTACCATGTGTTGGAGCAAGAGGGCTTCTGTCTCTGCTAGGGTTCAGCCTTTCTCTTCCTCTTAAGGCTCCATGGTCCCAGCTTCTTCTAATCTCAGGTGTAGGCTGGCATAAGGCTTGTTTCTCTTCCTGGGGCTCATCTTTTTCTGGGCTCAGCTGCTCTGGTCTCTCCACAAGGCCAGCTGTAAACTATCAGGCAAATGGCTTGGGGCTCTAGCATCAAAACTAAGCTCTCTCCTTTATCATATCATTTTCTGTGTGAGTGTCCACCCACCAGGGGGGTGGGGACTCAGCATCCTATGATGTGGCTGAATCAAAGCCCTAATCTTAATTTAATCAAGTAAAAGTGAATCCTCTGAATTTAAAACAATCAAAGGGTATCATTCCCAGAGGAACACAGCAGTTTACAAACATAATCCATATTACTTTTTGGAATTCATCAATAATATCAGACTGTCACAGTGGGAATGCAAAATGGTGCAGACACTGTGGAAGAAATTTTGGTGTGTTTCAGAAAGCTAAGTATAGAATTACCATATGACCTGACAATCTAACTTCGAGATATGTATTCCAAAGTATTTGTATTAGTCTGTCAAAGGGTTTCTGATACAAAGTACCAGAAATCCATTGGATTATACCAAACACAGCAGGTCTACCACAACCTCTTGCCAGAGTTAATGAACCATAAAAGAATTCAAGGAAGAAAGCAGTTTCCCATCAACTTTGGGAGGATGCACCATTTTGCATTCGCACTGTGGCAGTTTGATATTACTGATACATGCAACAACATGGATGAAACTTGAAGACTTAATATTGAGTGAAAAAGCCAGATACAAAAGGACAAATACTGTTTGATCTCACAGATATGAAATAACTAGAACAAGAGTTCTTAACCAGGGGTCCACAGACCCCACCCCCCAAAGGGTCTGTGGAAAGAGTTCAGGGGTCTGTGACCTTGAACTGAGAAAAATCAACTTATCTTTATTTTCTCTGACCTCTAACTGAAACCTAGCATTTCCTTCACTTATGAATGTACGTAATAAATAAATTACAGTAGTATTCATTTCACTGGACTTGGCAAAGGGGTCCATGGAACAAAAAATATTAAGATCCCCTGAATTAGAATAAACAAACTCATAGAGTCAGAATCTAGAATATAGGTTACCAGGGGCTGGGTTGAGTGGTAGGAAATGGTGAGTTAATTTTTAAATTGTACAGAGTTTCTATTTGAATTTATTGTAATGGATGGTGGTGATGGGTAGCACATTTTGAATGTAATTAACAGCACTGAGTTATGTATTATAATGTAGGTGAAGGGGAAATTTAAGTTGTATATATGTTACTAGAATAAAAATTTAAAAATTACAACATGGGACTGCACAAAACAAACATTAAGGCTCATTGTGTATTATGGACTATAGTTGGTAGTATAATTATAGAAATATTCTTTCATGAATTGTAACAAATGTACCACACTAATGCAAAATGTTAATAATAGGGGGGTATATGAGAACTCTATTTCATGTATTTTATGCATGATTTTTCTGTAAACCTATATTTCTCTAATAAAAAATAATATAAAAAGAAATTATTGCTCTACCTTCTTAGGATCCCACCTATAATATCAGAGTTTAATAATATCTCCTCTGCTCATTTGTGCAGCTTTTCAAGTTTCCAATTTGCCTTCTCAGCCACATGCTTCCACCAAATGCTGCTGGTTTTTTCTTTCCCACAGTTCATTCCCAGAATTATTAGTAAATATCCCCAGGACAGCAAATGTCCAGGAATCACGAGCTGACCTCATAAGATGCTTGTATTTCTGGAATTCCAATCAATCCAATCTTCATTCCTTCCACAGATCTCTTGTGTCTTAATGTAATTTTGCAATTTATTTGGATATTTCTAGTTGTTGGAGTGTAAGTGTAAGGCTGCCACCACTTAGTACTCAGCCCTTTAAAGACACTATTACATTTTCTTATGATTTACAATTTTTTCTTTTGAGAAGTTGCTGTTATTTTTATTGTTGTTCCTTTTGTGGTAATGTGTCTGTTTCTCTGTCTTCTGTATGAGCTGTCTCTTTGATTTTCTTTTTCTACAGTTTTCCATGATATCCTTTATTGATTTTCAGTGTACCCTGATTGTAATTTAAATGAATTTTCCTTTCTGGAGTTTGATGTGTTTTTGTTAATTCTGGAAAACTTTTTGCCATTAACTCTTCAAATTTGATTCTGCTCCCCTCCTTGCCTTCTATTTTTCTGTACAATATCATCTTTTCTGAATTTTCCCTCCATTGTGCCTTCCACATATCTGACTTAGTATTTTCTACCTACCAATATTCTGGTCTACTGGTAATCTCATCTACTTTTTTCAATTTGTTTTTAAATTTATCTACTCTTGATCTCTTATTTTTAATTACTGCATTTTTTTCTTTTTTTGAGGTACTGAGGACCAGGGATTGAACCAGGGACTTCGTATGTGGGGAGCCAGCACTCAACCGTTGAGTCACATTGGCTTCCCTGAGTTGGTTTTTTCACTTATTTTGCTTGTTGTTTGTTTTTGTTTTTTCTGGAGGCACTGGAAACCAAACCCAGGACCTCCCATGTGAGACATGGGTGCTCTACTGCTTGAACTATATCTGCTCCCTTACTGCATTTTCAATGTTAGAATTTTCATTTCATTATTTTTATGTGCTTTACTTTTCTAGTGAAATTCTCTATTTTCTATCTTGTCATTTGTTTTGTTGAACATATTAATCACAGTTATTTTAAAGTTCCTATCTGATAACAAATAGGTCATGTGAGTATCATATTTTGTCTCTTTTTCTTCCTGATCCTTTTTCTTCACATGTGTTCTGTTTTTTTCCCTGTTGAATGTGAACAGTTTTTCAAGAAAATGTTTTAAAATTTCTGGATGTTGATGTATGTTCTCAGACAGTATTCACAAATCCTCTCTTGGGAAGACAGTGTGGACATATCATCATAAACTAATTAGAAATGAAACTGTATCATGACTAGTGGAGGGAAAATATACATGATAATATAAATAGATGAAGAAAAAGCATTTGATAAAATCCAATGCCTTTTTATGGTAAAACACTGAAAAAGCAAACAAACTAAGAATAGAAGAGAATTTGCTCAATCTGATAAAGGACATCTATTAAAAAAACTGAAAGCTGCTATGTGAGTTAATGGTGAAAGACTGAAAGCTTTCCCCTTAAGATCAGAATCAATACAAGGATATCAGCTCTCACCATTACTATTCAATATTATGCTGGAGGTCCTAGCCAGGGAAATTAGGCAATAAAAAGAAATTAAAGGAATCCAGATTGGAAAGGAAGTAGAAAGGCTATCTCTGTTTACAGATGACTTGATCTGTTATATAGAAAATCCTGAGAAATCAACAAGACTCAAAATAAATGAGTTCAGCAAGTTTCCAGAAAAATGAGTAATATAAAAAATCAATCATATTGAAATATACACTTGCATGCGATTACAGTGGGAAATTTTGAGTTGTATAGCTATTACTACAATAAAACATTTTTAAAAAAACCTTATTGTACTTCTATACACTAAGTGTATTAGTCAGCCAAAGGGGTACTGATGCAAAATTCCTGTTGGCATTTATAAAGGGTATTTATTTGGGTTAGCAGCTTACAGTTACCAGGCTATGAAGCATAAATTACTTCCTTTACCAAAGACTGTTGCTACTTATTGGAGCAAGATGGCTGCTGATGCCTGCAAGGGTTCAGCCTCCTACTTCTTCTGAAGGTTCTGTGGTCCTAGCTTCTTCCAATATCAGCTGTAGGCTGGGATAAGTTTCATCCCTCTCCCAGGAGTGATTTCTCTCTGGGCTCAGCTGCTCAGAGCTCTGGTCTCTGCAGCTGCAAACTATGAGGTGAATGGCTTATCTCTCTCCCCAGGACTTCTGCCATGTCTAAGGAGCTGTCTCTATTCCTCTGTGTTCTTCTCCTGTGTGTTTACTTCCCAGGGTTCCAGCATCCAAAAAGTCTCAACTCTGTCCTTAGCCATGTTTTTTCACTGTGAATCCCCACCCACCAAGGGGTGGGGACTCAATGCCCTACTGATGTGGCCCAATCAAAGCCCTAATCATAATTTAATCAAGTAAAAGTGAAAGCTCAGACTGACAAGTTTACAGTCAGAATCCAATATCTATTTTTGGAATTCATAAACAATATCAAACTGCTACAGTAACAATGAATAACCCAAACATTAAGAAAACAATTTCATTTACATAAAAAAGAATTAAATATTTGGGAATATGTTTAACAAAAGAATTACAAAATTTGTATTTAAAAATAAAAATCTTTGTTGAAAAAATTTAAAGCATACCTTCGCAGTGGAAAGACATCCATATTGATGGAGGGGAAGACTTAATGCTGTTAACATGGCAATACTTCTAAAATTGTTCTACTGAGTCAATGCAATCTACATCAGAATTCTATCTGGATTCTTTGTAAATTGAAAAGATTTTACTCAAATTCATGTGGAAACTCAAGGACCCATAATAGACAAAACAATCTTGAAAAACAATGAAGTTGGAGGACTCACACTTCCTAATTTCAAAATTTACTAATAAGCCATAGTAATCAAGAGAGTATGGTACCTACTTAAGGATAGATATATAGATAATTGGTATGGAATTGAGAGACCAGAAATAAAATCATACATATATGATCAAATGATTTTTCACAAGAATGCCAGCACAATTCAGTGGTGGAAAGAGAAGATTTTTCAACAAATATTGCTGAGACACTGGATATCTACATGCAGTTGGACTCCTACCTCAGAACACATACAAAAATTCACTCAAAATGGATTCTCTACCACTTATATGCTATTTGATGTAATATAAGCTTCTTAATCATTTCCTCAGTTATAATATGAGGATGTTAATATCTTCTCTGACTACTTTCTAGTGTCATTGTATGGTCAACTCTGATATAAAAAAGTAAAAAGTGACTGCCAGATATTTTTATAACAGCAGGTTATTGTAATATTGAAAGACTAACGTGGTCAAAGGAAATGAAAAAATGAGTTCCCTTCTCCACCCGTCTGTGTTTGCCACGTTCATATTATTCACCATGCCTTTACCACATTCATGTAATTCAGATTTACAATATATGCCAAGCTTATTTCCAAGAGGAACATGAAATAGTTTGCAACAAAAAGCATAGACACCTGCAGATTCTTCTTTGGCCTGCCTGGGGCCATCTGGAGATGATGGTCATGAGACTGTTGGAATTTTCTTTCAATGGCAGGGGAAAACAAGCTTGAAAGTACAGGAAGAATAAAAAATAGAGTAGAATTTTGGTTATGTACTATGAGGTTAGCTTTGTCTGATAAATTCTTTGCATATGCTAATTACCCATACATCCCACTCCAGATGGTGTAGGAGCTCCCTAGTTATAGGTGCTGACAAGGAGATGGAAACAACCAATGAGAGCACAGGAGGGAATTTCATCTTAGTGGGCTTCTCTGAGAGGCCTGACTTGGAGCTGATCCTCTCCCTCTTTGTCCTGACATTTTATACTATAACCCTTGTGGGTAGCATAGCCATCATCCTACTCTATTCTGGATGCTTGACTCCACACACCCATGTACTTATTCCTCAAAAACTTCTCTGTGCTTCATCTCTGCTTCACCACCAGCATTGTGCCCCAGATGCTGGTGAACATGTTGGGAGGCAGCCAGAAGATCAGCTACACTGGCTGCATGGCTCAGTACTGGGTGGCCTTGGCACTTGGTTCCACCGAGTGTGTGCTCCTGGCAGTGATGGCCATTGATCGCGATGTGGCAGTTTGCTGGCCTCTGCACTATGCCTCAATCATGCACCCCAGGTTGTGCCACCTCCTGGCAGCAGCTTCCCAGTCTTCTGGATTTGCCAAATCCCTCCTCAGTCCTCAATGGCCATGGAGCTGCCTCAATGTGGAAACCGGTGTGTGGACCACTTCCTCTGTGAGCTGCTGATCATTCTTAAACTCTCCTGTGTGGATACTGGCCCAACAGAGTCCAAGATGTTTATCGCCAGACTAATCATCCTAGGCATGCCCGTCTCCATCATTCTGGCCTCTTATGTGAGCATCGCCAGGGCAGTAGTGAAAATGTGCTCAGCAGAGGGAAGGAAAAAGGCCTTTGAGACCTGTGCCTCCCACCTGATGTTGCTCTCACTCTTCTATGGGACCATTATATTTTTGTATCTTCAACCAAAGAATAACTATTCTCAGGACCAGAGCAAAGCACTAGTGATACTCTACACAATCCTTGCACCCACCCTCAAACCCCTGATATACACCCTAAGAAACAAGGATATGAAGAAAGCACTCAGGAAGGTAATGGGGAAAGAGCAAGTATAGGGAGATAAAGAGCTGGAAAAACAGGTGAAGCAATCATAGGAGACACAATTTGGGGTATGTCTGTTTTAACTGGACTTGTTTCACTTTTCTATGGCAGAGATGGAATATCTGCCACATTCTGTCTGACCGGTTTTGGAATCCTCGCAGACTGGGGATTCACCAGAAAAAACTTATCCCTTAAAGGAAACTCTGGTTAAGGAATTTCTCACTGTCAAGTAATTCTGCATCCCAATTTCTTTCTATTCTCAATAAATAGGTTGCTAATTTATTAAAATACCACTGAATATGCAACCAGATATTTTAATATCACTGATAATAATTTAATGACATTTATTAAGTAGCTACATGGCCATAGAAGCTTCTTCATCATTTTCATCCTCCTCCTCATCTCAACACTATCAAAACAGTTAGAACATAGAGAACTACAGAGGATTTAAGTCACTTAAATTACAATGGAATACATTTCTATCATGGATACTTATATGTAAAACAAGAACAAAAAGTAAAGAACAGTAGACAGTTTAGATACTATATCAGCAATTCCTGTTTTATGGAACTGAAATGAATCCCATAACTATTTAGGACAAGGCTGTAGAATATGCAAAATTTTATCTAGTTTAGAACACATTTAGGAAAAAACATTTATTTGTTGGGGATATGACAGTTTATAAATCACAAGATTACCAAAATGATAACTGAATAAAAAGATCTGTGTCTGAAGTATAGAAAAGGTAACTGATTTCAATGAATCTCCAAAGAGAATTATACCTTTACCTTCATGGAAGGAGAGAAATAGAAAGCAAAGGGAGTCAGGTAGCTGGATTTGCATTACTACATCCAGATAGTTTTATCTGGCAATGATTCCCTGTTTCCAAGGTCCCCATTGACATTAACAAATTGCCCAGTGATTCTGTGGCCTAGGATGAGATCTGAGTCAACCTTAATTGCCTGAGGCATGGCTCAGAGTCTGTAGTAACATATATTTTTAAGGGAGAGAGAGCCTCCATTGATTAACATGGGACTTGAGAAAACCCTCTCTGTCATTCCCAGAAAGGCACAGTCTATCCCTGCATGTTTTTATGCTCAGTTAAGATGCACAGGGAGAACTCCTTTTGTCTATCTTAAATTGGTCATCCATGTGCAAAGAAGGAGACTAATACTTTGAAAATACTTAATAAATATGGGTTGATGAAAATACTTAATAAATGCAGATTGAATGAGTAAATAGATAAGGAAAGATGTCCATGCCCATGCAAGATGGTGGCATAAGGTTCAGAATGCCTCTGAAATAACTTTTTGCTCTAATATGTAATATTTCATTCATATAAGATGGAAATTTTGTATTGGCAAGTGACTGAAAGTGTATATTGAATTAAAATGATCAGTTATGGCTGGCTGCAGCCACCTCTAGTGAGCTAGACTTTAGTAACCACACTGGAACAAAATAGAAATGGATTAGTTCAAATATAAATCATTTCTTAAAAGGAGAAAGAAACTGTGGTGTTTTAATCAGCTTTTCAGTTAGAGCACTGGTTCTAAACAGAGGTCAAATTTTCCCACAGGGGATATTTGATAATGTGTGGAGGTATTTTTCTTTGTCACAAATTGTGGGTGGGGGATGCTACTGGCATATAGTGGGTAGAGGGTAAAGATGCTGATGAATATTGTACTATACATGGGACAGTCACCCACAAAGAATTATTTGGCCAAAAATGTCACTAGTGCTGAAGTTGAGAAACCCTGAATTAGATAAATGAAAATCAGAGAGGCACTCATCAAAGGCATAAAATTTCCTAAGGCAGCTCATGCATAACAGTGTGACAAGTTAATGACATCTGAATTTTTATGAGGACAATAAGCATTCTGTGTCAGAAAGGGTCTAACTAGGAAAACAAAAAATACTTTATTTACAACAAAAACTATTTAATGCAGGGAACTGGTGACACAAGTGATGAAAAGACTGAGAATCCAAACAGGTGTTGAGGAAGCCCTGAGATTAACAAGAGCATGATGCCACTAACATCCCTAGACTTGAGGGATAAAAAGAGGAGCCGGTCTTCCTGGAAACCAAGGGATAGGGTTACCTGGAGAAAACTGCAATCAACATGGCAAGCCAATCTTGCAGAAGCTGGTGCCACAGAGAGAATGCTGCTGCTACTGCCAGAGATGCCACCTAAATCAGAATGCTTTATCTATTTATCCTGCCTTCTTATCTTCTGGGGATAGGAAATCCTAGGGAATTCAGTGTTCAGAATCATCACTTCCTTCAACCCTGCCCCTCCACAAAACTGAACATAAGTGCAAGAAATGTATTTGTGAACAAAAAGGCCCAGAACGTATCTTTCACATAAGCTTCCATTATTCTATTCATCATCCATTTTACCTTCTAGATATATTTAACTCTTGTATCAAATTCAGGCTTCCACATATCATAAGGCAACACTCCACCTCTCCCCAGCAAAGTGGCCACAGTCCTGTCATTCATTATGTCTGCATCAAGTCTGTGCACTCTAGGTAATCCAGAGACATTTTCATCTAGTCTATAAGTAACTTCTTAGGGTTTCATTGTCTATGAACAAAATAGGAGATAATTGGTTAATATGTACATAAAAACATCCATCACAGCCATAGTCTTCGTTTCAGTATTTGGTCAGGAGGCTACTGTTGATGCTGAGTTCATCCACATCATTCTTCTATGATGCAGTACATGTATCCTTTGCTCTCAACCACCACTTCAGTTGGTTCCACCTGGTGAGCTGATCCAAACCTTTGTTCCTGGAACACTGTCTTTTTTGAGCTGTTGTAGTTTTCCCACGATGTTAACTATCAAACATGGCAGTACTAAAATTACCCCATAGTATTCCATGGTTTCCAAACATAGTCTTCCCCAATATGTAGAAAAATTCCCATTTCCATTGATAATTCACCACGCAGGAAATGACTCCTCTTTACTAATTGTCAGTTAAGTTGCATATGGCATGAGGAATCCACCATACCATGTGAAGTCATAACCATTGTTATACCTCCTGGTGCACACATTTTGGGAGCTAGAACTCAAGATCAACAGACCCCAGGTTGTGGGGATGGGAAGTAAAACTTGAGTGGGTTATTAGGTAAAATAGAGAGAGTGTTTACACTTGCTTCTGCTCCTTAGTTCCTGGATGCATGTATTCTGGTTTTGAAAAAATGCACCAGATATATAAAGCATATATTGTATGCTATACAACAATACTACAACTTCAGAAGATATTGTCTCCAAGCTGGTGAAAAAACTTATTTTTCAGTAATTGATTCCAATATTCTGTCAGGCCACTGCTTCTAGGAATTATGGTACATGGAAAGAGCATTAGCTTTCATGAGCATAAACTCATTGCCACATTTCTCTTATGTTGAAAATAATTTGTTGGTTGGAAGAATACTGTGGGGAATGTCATAATGGTGGATGAAGTATTCCATACATTCACAGATAATGGTGCAGATGCATAGCAGAGAGAGAAGACAAATCCATATCTAGAATAAGTTCTGTTATAGTGATGAAAATTTTGTGCCCTCTCTATGATAGAAGGGGCCCAAAGTAATAACTGTTTTCTCTTAGAAGATCTGATATAGTATATTTTGCCTTCACAGGGCATGAAAGATATGATGAACTCAGTGTGGGCCTATAGTTTTGGCAGTTAAGGCACTCAGTTCTAGTTTTAGTTAGGTCAGTTTTGGTGAGGAGAAGTCCAGATTGTTGCGCTTATGCATAGCCTCCATTGCCACCACCATTGCCAATTTATACTTGGGTATATTGAGTAATCCCTGAGGTAGATGAGGACAGAGGCTGACTGGCATTCCATAGGATAGGTTTTCTTGTTCATCCAAGTATGGAGAATCTTCCTTGAAGTGGATAACTTTTAGTAATTATACACATGACCACAAGTATTCCCACCCCCTTTGTTCATTCTGGGAGGTCCATCCATGTATGCCTTTTGCCAACATTTAAAATTCACATGGAAAAAACATTAGCAACTTCCCATGAATCATTATATGGCCATACCTCTTGACTTGACTCCTTCTGCACAAAGTGTGCATTCAGATATACTGCCCAAAGTTCCTTTCACTTGGGTTATAATATGGTTCACTTCCAAATGATGCTAGCATTTCATTTAGACCCATCTGTAAATCAGGCTCAAGTTTTTTCTTTCTTCATAGGCTGGTCTTCGGTTATTCCTTATAAGTCATAGGAGTGTCTGGCAAGAAGTGAAGCAATGCAGCAGGAGTTGGTGTTCTAAAACACTGTGCTCCATACTTATGCAAATTCCTTGTAATTCAGTACTAGGGCTTAATCTTGTACCTACCAATTCCAGTTGATAAAGAATTGCTACTACTGTTTTCACCCAACTTTCTGGATGGGTAGATAAGATTGTATCCAGTAGATAATAGATAGTTCAGGTGACATAATGAGTAAGTATCCCATGATCATGCATTCAGTCTGTTACAGAGCTCATTGGCATTCTGGGGTTTGTTTCTCAAAATGAAATTAGCTACAGCAGAAAGAGATGTGACTTTGCACCAAAGCCCTAGGACGCCTTGCTATGATTTTCCTATTGGGGTTTTCAGAGGGTCTGTAGAGGATCCTTATTTACTCTGACATATTCAACATCATTGGGTCTGTTGGTTCTTAAGACCCATGTACAGGATAGCTAGCATTGCAGCCTGGACTTATACAGAGTATTTTCTTTCTGTGAGTCCTCTTCAAAACTGGCAGTCACATGGGTTAACTGGTAAACGGGCTGGAACAACCTAACCAAATACATTATACATTGAATTCCAAATCCAAAGTAGCTCAGCAGTTATGCCTATTTTGTACAGGTAGGCTGTTCAAGGTATAGTAACTTATCTTCACTTCAGTGGAGATAAATTTACATGCTGTGCATGAACAGATACTAACAATTTTCATGGGTACTATAGGTCCCTGGAATTTCATGGATTTCATATCTTATCCAATGGCAGGTTAATATCTTAAGAAGTCATAGGATATTTGTAATTTTGTGCACAGAAGTTTGATTTGGAATGATATCATCAATTTGTTGGGGCAACATGATTTCCTGAGAGTTCCATATCATCAAGTTTCCTATAGACAGTAT
>JAQZBX010094728.1:0-11993 GCA_029593785.1 Cabassous unicinctus | reverse complement strand
GCACTTAATATTCATTGGCACTATCAAAGAACCTGCTCCAGAAAATATTTTTCCTTTATGACCATTTAGATGCATTAGTGCAATCAGAGCTACATTCTATATTTTAAGGCACTAGGCTTATTGAATATAATTAAGCACTATGTATTGATTTCTATCAGAATATCCAGTTTGTAACATATGGTTCTATAATCCATCCCCAAGATGAGTGGTTCCCATAAGTATGGATCTTTATGAAAAAGAAGACAATATCACATTTCTCAAAAAATAAACACAAAATATTGTAACTTCTAACAGGTATTAGCAAACCAATATGCTTATTTTCTTCTGTTGTTTTTTTTTGTTTGTTTAATCTTCAAGACATATAAAAGGGCAAGCAATGATAGCAAACGGGTAATCTTAATCAGTAATCACTGAACATGGATTTTAGTGCACAAATTAAAACCTACAAATTAAACCATGACATTAAGAGAGCAAATACACTAAAGCAAAACAGGAACATAAGAACAAAACCTAAAGCATACACAGATAATACTTGCCAGTCATTTCCACTTATTTCTTTTTAAGATAATGAAAGAAATTGAGGGCAGTAACTTTCTGCTTTTCTCTCACAATCTTTATTTTTCATTTTAGTCTCCTTAGAGCAGGCTTGAATCAAAGGTCTTTTGAAAAAATGTGAGGTTAGAAGTCATCCCTTGACTATGATCTCACCTTGCCTAGTATTAATTATCTCTCCAGTTAGTACCAATCATGAGTTTATTATACAATTATTCAGCTATATCTTGAAAAATACAAGAATAAATTATTTCTGAAGAGAAATGAAGTGATGTATTTCCATTTTAGGCACAGCTATTTATATACAAATACATATTTTGTCATTTTTAAAATTCACTCTACTGAAATTAAAATAATTGCAGTAATGAAATGAAATTAAAATAATTCCTTTTTTTACTTTTTTATCATGCATTTTAGGTAATCAAATATTCCATTTCCATCATTTACTTATATAGCCTTATGTATTCTCAGCCTCGTTTCTGTAGAAATATTAAAATACAATGTATGTAAAACCTACCAAGCACCATAGGGTACACATAAAGTCTGTAGGAAAGCACATAGAACTGTCTAGTTTGATATTAACCATACCTGTTAGTTCCTCTTTGTAAAGAAAAAAATATAAACATGTAATGCTTCACTCAATCTATTAGCTGTATTACGAGGAGAATTAGAGACCACAGGATTATTATGTATTTTGAGGCTAACAAGAGAAAAACACTAGAGAAACTACCCAGCCCATGCCCAGAGATTTCAACTTAATGAATAACTTTCTCTGTTGCAAACGTGTTTAAAAACTGCAATAAAACCCCTCAACAAGGAGGCCAATTTGAGATTGGTTAGATAACCTATCTACGACTAGCCAATAAAGCCAATTGTCCTTTGTAGCCTAATTCAGTGTGTCTATTATGCTATGCCAAGCACCAAGCCCACAGATCCTTCTGATCACTGTCAATTCCATGCAATATTCTTCAAGACAGTGATTTTTAAAAAATAAATGTGTATATGCTGGAAGACAACTCTGAGCTAGGCCTGTCCAAAAGCATAGAGTCATTCTAGCAAATAAAACATACAATCTGGCTCTATGGGTTTTAAGAGCCACTTAAGAAAAGACAATTTAAAAGAAAAAAATTGCAAGATTACGTGTTACATGATCTAGATTTATTTCATTTTTGGAGATAGGAAATCTCTCATAGAAATACCAATATTTTTAAAGAATAACACCAAAGTTTCTTTATTGAGCAACTGTGTGACAGGAAATTTCATTCAATCTGGTTTGGATTATTAAAGAAGAGAAGAACTTCAAAAGGTGATGAGTCCATTTATATTACTGATGATAAAATAATGAGAATCTCAGTGTAGAATATATTTTCAGGTCTAGAACACAGATGTGATATTTGGACAGGAATTTGTAAGTTCTATAACCATAGATAATAAATAAGTCAAAGGAATGGAAAATATTACCTAGGTAGAAAGATAGAAATAAAGGAAGGACTGGGACTATGTTCTAAAGAGTTTCAACATTTTACATTTCAGAAATATCTTGAAAATATGTAATTTGGGGCCAGAATAAATCCAAGAGAATGTTGTGACCTAGAGACCGGGACAGAAATGGGTGATAAAAGGAAGAAATCGGGGAATTTGTTGAGGATTCTTTTAAGGCAAAAATGCTTGTATTAGTTTCATTGAGATATATTTAAGCAGATTCTAAAAGGAAGTGCATTAAAGTGTAGAGTGAATAAGCCATATCAGAGTGCACTGGGGAGCAAGCAGGAGGTGAGGAAAAACCCACTAATTGCAACTCATTGAAAAAGTTTGACCTCAATTGGTAAGATAATTTAATAACTGGAGAAGTAAAAATCACATCAATAAAACTTAAATATTTTAAGATAGTACTTTGATAGAATCAATGTATGAAAATTGACAGTATTTATAAATGGTAGTGGGGAAAGGCCAGGTCACATCTCATAATTTGGAGAACTCCCAAGAAAACAAAAAATAAGAAGCCACCTTGAGGTCTATTCAATTCTGAGGCAAGTTCAAGAGACAAACCACACTTTGCTTCTCTCCCAAAGTTCTGTACTGTTCAGTTTATTTATTTATGGGAAAATGCAAACTCTATTTATATTCCCTTTGTATAGGGAAAACATTTAATAAATCCAATGAGTGATCCATACCAGGGAGAAAATCCTGATTGCACAAACTGCAGATACCAGACTTAATCATGGTTTCAGATCAATGAGATGTATTCTGTACATCTTGGGTTGATTTTCAAGATAATTAAGAAGTTAAAATCCTCTTATGATGATGGAAAATGAAGAGGTAAGGCCACTGTGAAGGATGACTGAAAGACTACTTTATTAATTAATCCAATAAATATTTTACAGTTCATTCTTTGTAACAAGAAATATTCAAAATCCTGGAGATAGAAAAGAGAACGAGATGCACTGGTTCTATATGGACAGAGAGCTTGAATTCTCTGAAGGAAAACTTGTATTAAAAATAAAATGAAGCATTCTGGGAATATGGCATCTGAGTAGGCAGGCAGGGCTCAGCTTTCTCTCAAAAACTATGGAGAAAGAGCCAAAAGTTTTCTGAGGGTCCTGCTTTGGGGCTCAACAGATTGGGACAGTGCTACAAAACTCCAAGAGGTTGAGGGTCAGAGAGATGAACAATACAAAACAACAATTGTGAGTTACCAAACCCCACAGTGGCTGGGAAAGGCTCTGCTCCCACACCCCAAATGTATTAGGCTGGGGTAAAACCCCAGTCACACTGCAGCCAAACAAGAAGGGAACAGACATCTTCCTCCCTGTAAGTTGTTACAAGGGAAAAGGGAGGGAGAGTCAGCAAGCTTCTCTTCAGTGAATTTGGAAAGGAGAGCCTGCATTGAATTTCAGCTCTGGCCAGACAAAAATAAAAGAAAGTGGAGAGTGAAATACCTCGGTGAAAAGGTATACTGAGGAGTGTCATCTGCTTGCCAGTCTGGAAACTGCATGGACAAAACTACTTTTAGGTTTCTCTGGACCTTAACGCCTGGAAGAAAATCTGCACACCATTATTGAGTCCATGGCATGATTTTGATAACTTAACCTGTGCAATTTTAAAGACTTAAAATGAGTTGAACAATATCTCAAAGAAGAGCTGTGAAAAAAAAGGCAAGAAAGAAATTGTCCATGAGGATAATTCAACATCATATTCAGATGCCTAGATGTCAGCCAAATATTACAAGCTATACTAGGAAATTAAAAGATGGCCCAGCCAAAGGAAAAAAGCAAGTATCCTGAAGAGAAACAGGATTTACAACAATTAATCAGTGATAATCACACAACTCTCCTAAGTCAATTCAAAGAATTGAAAGAAAACATGACTAAGAGATAAAGGAAATTAAGAAGACAATGGGTGAGGATAAAGAACAATTTGAAAGCCTGCAAAGAAAAGTAATGGAGCTTTAGGGGAATGAAAGACATGATGGACAAGATTAAAAACACATTAGAGGCACATAAGAGCAGATTTGAATTGCTTTAAGACAGATTACTGATTTTGAGGCAAGAACACCTGAACTGGAAAAGACAGGAGAATAGAAAAAGAGAATGGAAAAATGGTAAAGGGAATTGAATAACAAGAAATGCACAAACATACACATAATCAGGGTTCCAGAAGAAGAGAATGGAAAAGGAGCAGAAAGAATATTTGAGGAAATAATGAATTAAAACTTCTTAACTCATGAAAGACAGAAAAAAGATCAATCTCCAAGGACAATGCAGTTAAAACAGAATAAATTTGAATAGACATATCCTGAGACACCTAGTATTCATAATGATAAATATCAGAGACAAAGAGAAGATTATGAAAGCAGGAAAAGAAAAGAAAAACATCACTTACCAGGGAAACTCAATTAGATTAAGTGAAGAACATTCATAAGAAACCATGGAGGTGAGAAGAAAGTCGTATGATGTATTTAAGGAATTGAAAGAGAAACATTGCTGGCCAAAAAATCTGTAACCATCAAAACTGTCCTTCAAAAATGATGGTGAGTTCAAAGTATTCACAGACAAACACTGATATGTTATCAAAAGTCCAGAATGACAAAAGATACTAAAGGGAGTCCTGCAGCCTGAAAGGAAAAACAAGGGCAATAAACTTGGAGAAGAGAGTAGAAATGAAGATTATTAGGAAGGGTAAATTAAAGGGTAAAAAGACAGACAAAAGTAAGATATGACAAGAGATAGCCAAAGGACAAAATGAATGAAGTAGGGAATGTCTTTACAATAATAACATTGAATGCTAATGTCTTCCACTCTCCAAGCAAAAGACATACACAGATAGAATGGATAAAAAATATAAGCCATCTATATGTTGTCTTCAAGAATCTCACCTCAGACATAAGGACACAACTAGGTTAGAAGTGAAAATGTGGGAAAAGATATTCCATGGCAATCATAATCAAAAAATAAATAAAAGCTAGAATAGTGATACTAATATTGGACAAAATAGATTTTAAATGCACAATGGTTATAAAGAATGGAGACTGACATTATATATTAATAAAAGGGGTAATTCACCCAGAAGGAGAAAATATTCTAAATATTTAGGCTCCTAAATTGAATGCCCTAAGATACATGAGACACAGTGGCAAAAGAGAAGGGAGATATAGATATCTCTATAATAATAGTTGAAGACTTCATTACATTACTCTCAGCATTGGACAGAACATCTGGACAGAGGATAAATAAAGAAACAAAGCTCATGAATAATATAGTAAATAAACTAGGTCCATCAGACATCTATAAAGTATTGCACCACAAAACAGCAGGATATACATTCTTTATAAGCACTCATGGATCATTCCCCCAGATAGACCATATGTTGGGTTACAAGACAAATCTCGGTAAATTGAAAAAGAATCAAACTATATGAAATACTCTTTCTGATCATAACAGAATGAAGCTGGAAAACAATAATAGACAGAAAAAGGAGAGATTCATAAATATATGGAGTTCAAAAATTACACTCAAATAATCAGTGGATCAAAGAATTCTGAAAATATCTTGAGATGCATGAAAATGAGGACATAGCATGTCAAAACCTCTGGGACAGAGCAAAGGCAGTGCTGAGAGGTAAATTTATATCCCTCAATGCTTTCATTAAAAAAAGAAGAGAGAAAGGCAAGATGGCATCGATCTAGGTGGGTACTCACGAACTAGATCTCCGGGGAAGGCTGATTGTGGACAGGGTCCTGCCCGAGGGTCTGTGCTGTGGGCGCACGGAGTGAGAAGCTTGGGTCAGATAGCAGTGGGCAGATCTATGGCATGGAGTGATCGGTGGAGATTCATGAGTTCTGAGCCTGCCTGTGGTGGTCAACACAGATTGCTGAGCCCCACCCGCACAGGAAAGGGCTGACTGGAGCCGCGGATACTACATCCACGACTCCTGCTGCCGGCGTGAGGGAGCATACTTTGAGGGAGGGACGGCTCTGACAGAAGGTGGAGAGGGGTTTAACTTCTGTGGATTTGGCTGCCTGGACCCCCTCATAGCTTTGGGGAGCAGATAAGCCGGCTCGAAACAGTGCCAGGCTGAGGGGAGACGCGAAACTGCTGAGCAAACTTGATTTACCCAGCAGCCCGCTGACACTGAGGCCTGGCCCCAGAGGGGGCGGAGTAAGCCAATTTTATCACTCTGCACTGACAAGCATCAAAGCTTCAGCACTCCTGGGAAGGTCAGGAAGTGAGTAGGGCTTGATTAGATTCCACGTGCCTATTTAGGGACCCCTCGGTGAAGGGTCTGATCAGGCAGAGGACTTCTTTTGGGTTCCTTATACCAGCCCACCAAAAAAAAAAAAAAAGTCACTTTAAAAATGAATTCCTCTTCTTAATTTAGTATGATACCAAAAATCTGCCTCAAAACCTACAGATAGAACCCTGAAGGGAAATAGATAAATGCAAGCAGGCTGAGAGGATCCGCAAGTACACTAGAAGGAACACTACCTCTTTAGCTTTGTTTGACTGCTTGATGGTGTGATTGTTTGGCTTTTCTCTGTTTATTTGTTGTCTTTTGCTTTTCTTTCTGCTTTCCTCCCTGCTTTCTGTTTTCCTTCATTTTTTTTTAATTAGGTGCTGCTAGCTTACCTCTTCTTTGCTGTGCTTCTTCTTCAGTGATTTCCCATTCTCTGTATTTACTGATATTGCATCAAAAGCTATCTCTTATCCTTCCTTCATCTCTCTGCCTTCTGCTATCTATTGGGGTTCTTAGACACTACTCTTTTTCATTAGCCCACAACATAAGGGTGTCAATCTCTATTCTATCTATTTTATTTTCTTCTTTTTTTAAATAATATTAGCTTTTTCCTTTTAGCCCTTTTTCACTCTTTCTCTCCCTCCTCATCATTCTAGCCTTCTAAATCATTATATATATATATTCCTCTATTTGGTTTCCCAGCCCAATGTAGGTACTCCACTTCTTTTCCTATTACTCTACACTGCATACAAAAGTTAAATATTCATTTCACTAAGTCCTATTTGGCCCCTCTACTAATTTTCATTACTATTACTCTTATCCTTCTTCCTTTCTCACATCTTTCGATTCCTCTGGCACTAATCTTTTGCCTTCAAGGTAACATAGAAAGAAGCAAGGAAACAAAATAAGAAGAAAAAGCATCAAAGAGAAAACTTAACACACACACAGAACCACTAACTAAATAAAACTCTAGAGGAGAGAGAAGCTAATCAACTGAATAAACCCAGCAAGATAAAATGATGACTAGAGGGCAACAAAAAATTACAAACCACACTGAGAAACTAGAAGACATGGACCACTCCAATGAACAAACTGAAAACAAGGAATATATGCAGAACACTGAACAACAAATCAAATATTGCCAAATAAATATCATGAACCATCTTAATGAAGTGAAGGAAGAGATTAAGGATATAAAGACGACACTGAGAGAACATACTGAAGAAATTGTAAATATACACAAAAAGATAACGGATATGATTGTGATCAATGGCACAACCCAAGAAATAAAAAAGATGCTGGATTCACATAAAAGCAGATTTGAACAGGCAGAAGAAATAATTAGTGATGTGGAAGACAACACAGCTGAAATTAAACACATAGTCGAACAAATAGACAAAAAAATAGAAAAAATCCAGCAGGGACTCAGGGATTTAACTGACAATACAAGATGCACAAACATACGCATCATGGGCGTCCTAGAGGGAGAAGAGAAGGGAAAGGGAACAGAAGGAGTGTTGATGGAAATAATGGCTGAAAACTTCCCAACCCTATTGAGAGAGATGGATGTGCAGATCCAGGAAGCAAAGCGCACCACAAACAACAAAAATCCCAACAGGTCAACTCCAAGACATATCCTTGTCAAAATGTCCAATGCTCAAGACAAAGAGAAAATACTAAAGGCAGCAAGAGAAAAGAGAACCATCACATACAAGGGAAGCACAATAAGATTAAATGCTGATTTCTCATCTGAAACCATGGAGGAAAGAAGACAGTGGTATGACATAGTCAAAGTACTAAAAGAAAAAAACTTCCAATGACAAATTCTCTATCCAGCAAAACTGGCATTCTAAAATGATGGAGAGTTCAAAATATTCACTGATAAACAGAAATTAAGAGAGTATGTCAATAAGAAACCAGCACTTCAAGAAATACTAAAGGAAATTCTACAAGTTGAAAGGAAAAATCAAGGGAGAGAGAGATGGAGGAGAGTTTAAAAACATCTAAAAAGACAAAATCAGAAAGAAAACAACATATGACATACATTAATCCAGAGAAAATATGGCTTAAGTAAGAAAATCATTGCGAGTAATAACACTGAATGTTAATGGATTAATTCACCACTCAAGAGACACAGATTGGCAGAATGGATAAAGAAACATGATTCATCTAAATGCTGCCTACAAGAAACCCACCTACGACCCAGGGATTCAAGGAGGCTGAAAGTAAATGGTTGGAAAACAATTTTACAAACTAACAATAGCCAAAAAAGGGCAGGAGTAGTTATTCTAATATCAGACAAAATAGACTTTAACTGCAAAACTATTGTAAGAGACAAAGATAGACACTATATATTAGTAAAAGTGGTAATCTTTCAAGGAGAGAGAACAATCATAAACATTTACTCACCTAATCGGGGTGCCTCAAATTATGAGAGGCAAACTCTGGAAAAGATAAGTGGAGAAATAAATGCCTCAACATTTATAACAGGGGACTTTAATACACCATTAACATCATTAGACAGACCATCTAGACAGAGAATCAATAAAGAAACAAGGACTCTCAACAATACATTGGAGGACCTGAACTTAATAAACATATAGAGAATACTACACCCAAATACAGTAGGATTTACATTCTTCTCGAATACACGTGGATCTTACTCCAAGATAGACCACATGCTAGGCCACAGAACAACTCTCAATTAATTCAGAAAGATTGAGGTTATGCAAAGTAATTTCTCTGATCACAATGGAATGAAATTGGAAATCACTAAGGGCCAGAGAATCAGGTTAGGCCCAAGGATATGGAAGTTAAGCAACACACTCTTAGTCAAACAGTGGGTCAAGGAGGAAATCTCAAAAGAATTCAGTAACTACCTGGAAACTAATGAAAATGACAACACAACATATCAAAAGCTATGTGATGCAGCGAAAGCAGTCCTGAGAGGGAAGTTCATAGCTACAGATTCATATATTAAAAAAGAAGAAAGAGCTAACATTGAAGACCTAACTGCACATTTGGAGGAATTAGAAAAACAGCAACAAACTAAACCTAAAGGAAGTAGAAAGAAGGAAATAACAAAGATTAGCACAGAACTAAATGAAATACAGAATAAGAAAGCACTAGAAAAAAATAAACAAAACCAAAAGCTGATTCTTCGAGAATATCAATAAAATTGACAAACCCTTACCCAGACTAACAAAGAAAAAGAGAGAACAGATGCAAATACACAAAATAAGGAATGAGCAAGGGGTAATCACTACTGACCCCACAGAAATAAAGAGTATCACAAGAGGATACTTTGAAAAATTATATGCCATCAAGAATGATAACTTAGAGTAAATGGACAAGTTTCTAGAAATGCAAAAAAAAACCTACAATGATGAAAGAAGAAACTGATGAATTCAACAGTCCAATTACAGGTAAAGAGATAGTCTCAGCCATCAAAAACCTCCTAACTAAGAAGAGCCCTGGACCAGACTGCTTCACAGCTGAATTCTACCAAACATTCCAGAAAGAGTTAACACTAATTCTCCCTAAGCTTTTTCAAAAAATGGAATTAGAAGGAATATTGCCTAACTCATTCTATGATGCCAACATTACGCTCATACCAAAACCAAACAAAGATAACACTAGAAAGGAAAATTACAGACCAATTTCTCTAATGAACCTAGATGCTAAAATCCTCAACAAAATACTTGCTAATCACATTCAACAACATATCAAAAGGATCATACACCATGAAGAAGTGGGTTTCATCCTGGGTTTGCAAGGATGGTACAATATAAGGAAATCAATCAATGTAATACACCCCATAAACAAACTGAAAGAAAAAAATCACATGATCATCTCTATAGATGCAGAAAAAGCATTCGCACAAAATACAGCACTCTTTCCTGATAAAAACACTGCAAAAGATAGGTATAGAAGGAAACTTTCTGCATATGATAAAGGGTATATATGAAAAACCCAAAGCTGACATCATCTTCAATGGTGAAATCCTAAAAGCCGTCCCTCTGAGATCGGGAACAAGACAAGGATGCCCACTATAACCACTCCTATTTAACACTGTCTCAGAAGTACTTGCTCGAGCACTGAGGCAAGAAAAGCACATAAAAGGCATCCATATTGGAAAAGAAGAAGCAAAAATTTCATTATTTGCAGATGACATGATCCTATACATAGAAAGCCCAGAGAAATCTACAACAAAGCTTCTAGAATTATAAAGGATTTCAGTAATGTTGCAGGCTATAAGATCAATGCTCAAAAATCAGTAGCATTTCTGTACACCAATAACGAGCATTCTGAAGAAGAATTTAATTTTAAAAAGCCATTTACAATAGTAACTAACAGAATCAAATACCTAGGAATAAATTTACCTAAAGATGTAAAGGACTTATATACAGAAAAGTACACAACACTGTTAAAGGAAATCAAAGAAGACTTAAATAAATGGAAAAATATTCTCTGTTCATGAATAGGAAGACTAAACATCATCAAGATGTCTATCTTACCCAAACTAATCTGCAGATTTAATGCAATCCCAATAAAATCAACACTATATTTTTTAAGGCACTAGAAAAACTAACCACAAAATATATTTGGAAAGGTAATAGGTTCCGAATTGCCAAAGACATATTGAAAAAGAAAAATGAAGCTGGAGGTATCACATTACCAGGCTTTAAAACATATTACAAAGCTACAGTGATCAAAACTGCATGGTATTGGCACAAGGATAGACCTGCTGACCAATGGAAACGAACTGAAAGTTCTGATATAGATCCTCGCATATACAGTCATCTGATATTAGACAAGGCTACCAAGCCCACTCAGTTGGGAGAGAATGGCCTCTTTAACAAGTGGTGCTTGGAGAACTGGATATCTATTTCCAAAAGAATGAGAGAAAAATACCATCTCACACCTTATACAAAAATCAACTCAAGATGGATCAAAGATCTAAATATAAGAGCCAAAACCATAAAGACCTTGGAAGATAATGTAGGAAAGCATCTACAGGACCTTGTAATAGGAAATGGTTTCATGAACTTCACAGCCAAAACACAAGCAGCAAGATAAAAAATAGATAAATGGGATCTCCTCATAATTTAAAACTTCTGCACCTCAAAGGAAGTTAGTAAGAAAATAAAAAGACAGCCTACCCAATGGGAGAAAATATTTGGTAACCATGTATCTGATTAAGAGCCTAATATCCTGCATATATAAAGAAATCATACACCTTGAAAATAAAAAGACAAACAATCCATTTAAAAAAATGGGCAAGTGACCTGAAAAGCCACTTCTACAAGGAAGAAATACAAATGGCTAAAAAGCACATGAAAAAATGCTCGAATCAAAGCCACAATGAGATACCATCTTACACCCATCAAAATGGCAGCTATTAAAAAAACAGCAGACTATAAGTGTTGGAGAGGATGTGGAGGAATAGGAACCCTCATCCACTGCTGGTGGGATTGTGGAATGGTCCAGCCACTGTGGAGGACAGTTTGACGGTTCCTCAGAAAACTAACAATAGATCTTCCGTATTATCCAGCGATTCCACTGCTGGGTATATACCCAGAAGAACTGAAAGCAAAGACACAAACAGATATATGCACACCAATGTTCATAGCGGCATTGTTCACCATGGCCAAAAGTTGGAATCAACCCTGGTGCCCATCAACAGATGAATGGATAAGCAAAATGTG